>BQNB010026875.1:0-58170 GCA_026074375.1 Tanacetum coccineum | reverse complement strand
GGGGTGGGAGTAGAATTATCACTTGACCTATTCTTGTCTTCGATTTTCAAGTTTTCTTTGAAAAATGGTGCAAATTTTAAAAAATTTGACACGTTTTTCCTACTAAACTAGAATTAATCTTTGCCGAATGCACATTACACTTTATTACTACTTGGTGAGGTTTAAGCCTAATGTTCCGTTTTTATCTCATTATACAAAAATTTACCAAAATATTGAGTGTGCCGGTAGTATTGTAGACTTTAGAACTTGGCCTGTACATCATTTTGAGACCTAATTGATTAGTAGGAATAGATGGTTCGAGAAGGCAACATTTAGGAATTCACCCAAATAAGCCTACATGTGTGTGTTTATCGACTTGTTACACTGACTTGTCGACCTCCCTTGTTAAAAACCCTTTTGTTGCACTCATCATTAGTGCAAAATACCCCTAGATCACTCTTGTTCAGCCAATCTATGTTTTCACCCATTGTTATATGTTTCGTTACTCCATTTTGCCTTAGCTAACCTTGTAGTCTATATTTATCTCTGTGTTGAAATTTCTGGCTACCTAAGTCCATGGTTTAGGAAAATGGTTCGAAGATTGGCATTTTCGTTGAAGACATATTATTATGATCATGGAATACCCTCCGGTATTATCACTTTCAATACTGTTTATCTCAAGTGGGGGGATATGTGAAATGTAATATACATGAATATTATAAAAAAGAAAAAAGAAAATGTGGTGCAACTATAAGCCACCTAGTGATCTAACTCCTGATGTTAGTTACGTGTTAATAAAACCAACTAAGTAAAAAGGTGGTGCAACTATAAGCCACCTAGTGAAGAATGGGTTAGCACGCTCCGCAAGATCTCATTATTAGCTAACCCATTATGATGATATGATCAGATTTTCACATTCGAAGACTTGGACTATGGATGGACAATAGTCGGTTATGGATACCTTAGATTATATGACTATTTGTTTTTATGTTTTTATCTTAACACCAATTAAATGTGTATCCCATGTCTATCCTAACCTTTATATCACCCAATAAACCTATGTTATGTCACCCATGTTGCCTTTAAGGATTGTTTAAACCCTAACTCTAACTAGTGCAGATTTATGTATTAGTATCAGATTTGTGTATTCTCACATTCTTATGATAGAATACATGTTTATGATTATGCAGACGAGAGCTATCACCCCCTGAAAATGAACACTGGACCAGTTGTTGAGAGTTGAGTGGATTTTATGATTCCCAGTTTCGTGAGGTGTTCGGCTTTGATACCTTGTTGATGTTTCTAGCATAAGTCTTTTATAGATTCATTGCTTTGAGTTAAATTAGAGAAATCTTTTTATAAACCATTCTAACAGGTCTACTTGAGGGCAAACAGAAGTCAAGTGGAGGCATATTTGATAACATCAAATATTTGATACTTTTTAGTTCCAATATATTCTCTAAAAATACTTTGGCTAATAAATGTCTTATAAATACTTAAATTCGATACTTCTATGGTTATTTCGTTATTTTCAGGTAAAATGCAAGTACGTGACAAGAAACACAGGAAAAAGGACGTAAAAATGAAGAAAACACAGATTTCTTACTAGACTTTACGGCGTAACCCCTACGATAGTGTTACGCCGTAATATATTCAAAGCAAGACACGTCACCCAGCAAGATTATGGCGTAACCATACATAAGGTTTATGTCGTAACATTATTACTATGGAAGGATAAGTCATCTGAGTCAGCATTACGGCGTAACGTGGACACTTGGTTACGCCGTAACATCCTTTAAGCCTGTAAGATGGAAAGTGCACGTTAGCAGTTTACGGCGTAAACCTCTAAAAGGTTAAGCCATATCGTATTCGAAATCTATAAATAGAGGCCTCATTCAGCCACTTTAACGTAAACCATTCCACCACATATCTAAGGGGTGATCAAGGCCTCCATAGCTTGAAGAATTCCACAAGAAGTCCAAGGGAGATCACACTTAACTTACTTTTGTATTTAATCATTCATAAACAACTTCTTTAAGAATTATGAGTTTTCCATCCATGATTATCTTTATTAATTCTTGCTTTTTTGTTGCTATGAGCAGATAAGCACTTCAAGTGCTAGCCTAATCATGAATCTACTATCGTTATAATATTTGTTACCTATTAGATTATGGTTTCGTTGGATATCCTTTGACTACCATGTAACCCTGGGTTTTGGTAGTATTGCGGGTGGTTTAGATCATGTTAATTTTGTCATTAGATTACCATTTGAACATGGGATTAGCAAGGTACTAGGGAAGGATGATAATTCTAACCCTAGTGTAGGAACTAACCCTGTTACCGCCTCTAACACTTAATATACTTAAAAAGCATAGGAACTCTTTCAGAGAGGGTTAATAATTTGTATAGGTTATTAGACTAGTTCTTGGGATAGTCAGGATTAATCACTATGACCTGGTTGCCCTACCTTTGTGACTTTCGGGGGATTCGGGATCACAAGAATTATAGGGCAGACTAAAGATATCTATTTAGGTTTGTCGACTTTAGAAACCACTAATGAAACCATGGTGTAACATTGCACAGGAAAACATAGTTATAACGGTAGTAATGAAATGGCTAGGCTAGCACGCTTCTCTCCCTGATAAATTCTATCTCTTTTACTTTTCGCATGTTTACTTTCCTGTTATTTTCAAAATCAATCTCAAACCATTTTCAAAACGTGACAATTCAAATTAAAACTAATTGACACTTAGCTCTTGGGACCACATCGGATTTACCATCTTTACACTACTCATGATCGGGTTCTCTGCCTGTTAGTGCATTTTTTAGGTGAATCGAGTTTTATAAATTTAAAACTTGAATAAAATATATTTTAAAATAAAATACGCATCACCCCCTGGGGAGATCCTAATAAAAAAGGGGTTGATATAGGGGGAAGTAATGAAATGCACTTTTATGACCCACTCTATTTGCACCCTAATGACATTAGTTCTCAGTTAATTTCCTTCAAGCTTGAAGGGACTAAAAATTATAAAATCTGGTCTGTTGCTGTCCAGCTTACATTACACACTAGAAACAAGCTAGGTTTTATTATTGGAAAATGTGTTAAATATGAAAATGATGCTCTGTTATAGGAGAAATGGGATAGGTGTAATTCTGTTATGTTGTCTTGGCTTCTTTATTGTATTTCTCAGGATTTGTATAGAGGTCAAATATACTCTAAAATTGCTAAAGCTATATGGGATGAGTTAAAAGAGACTTATGATAAGCATGATGGTTCTGTGATTTTTAACTTGCACTATAAGATACACTCATTTACTCAGGCTGGGATCCCTTTGTGTGAGTATTATCACACATTTAATGCTTTGTGGAGGGAGTTTGACATCTTGGTCAATCTTCCTGAGTGTAGTTGTGATAGAGCCCCTGCACTTAAGAATCATAACGACTTGTTAAAGTTAATTCAATTCTTGATGGGGTTAGATGATGTGTATACGCCTATCAGCAGTCAGATTCTGACTATTAAGCCATTACCTTATGCTAAGTCTGCATTTGCTACATTGTCTAGAGATGAATCTCACAGGAAAAGCCAACATGCCTCTAGTAGCAAAAATAGTCAGGCTATTTTTGCTGCTAGGTTTAATGAATGGAAAAATAATAAGAACAATGGTCAGACTAGTAAAAAACAAGGGTTTTTTTAGAAATACTAGTCTGGTTTGTAAGCATTGTCATATGACAGGACACACAATTGATAAATGTTTTAAGCTTATTGGATATCCTAGTGGTTTTAAGAAAAGGCCTGGTAATGGTTAGTCTACTGGGAATATTGGTGCTAATAATGCAGTTCCAGCTAGGTTTGGTTGTGGTGATGGCATAACTCATGCTCTCACTAATGATCAATAGAAGAGGCTTATGATTTGTTGAGTAGTTCAGTTGGCAACCCTGCGGATGCTCAGGTTAATGTAGCAAGTACATTTGTGTTTGGTGGTCATACTATTAGTTTAATGTCTTGTAGGTTTTTTTAACTATAATAGTGACATAAGTACATATAGTACTTTTATTGGGTGGATTATAGATTCACTTATTATGCAAAATTACTTTTTGTCAAAATAAATGTTGAACATTTAAATCTAACAGTTGCTCATCCTAATGGGACAATTGAAAAGGTTAAGCAAATTGGAAGTTTTCAATTATCTGAGAAAATTGTATTAAAAGTTGTGTTGGTTGTTCTAGGATACCATGTCAGCCTATTATCTATTAGCAAGTTGTCTAGGGATAGCAAAGTTGTTGTGAGTTTTATTGAATCTAAATGTTTTATTCAGGATTTAGCTCAAAAGTCTCTAATGGGGACTGGTAGTGAGAGCTGTGGGTTATACTTTTATAACTTGGGTAAGAAATACGTTAATTCTAGTATAAACACATGTCTTTTTATCTAAATGCCTTTGGCATGATATACTTGGTCATCCACCTGACCAAGTTATTGAAGTTTTAAAAGGAAAATTAAACATAGAAAATTTTACTACTTTTGATCCTTGTGAGGTCTGCCATAAGGCAAAACAGACCAGGGATTCATTCCCTTTAAGTGGACATAAAACATATCAGTTAGGTCAATTAGTGCACTTAGATGTATGGGGGCCTTATAGGATCAGAAGTAGAGAAGGGTTTAGGTTTTTTCTAACCATAGTTGATGATTACACTAGAGCCGTGTGGGTGTTTTTAATGAAAGGGAAACATGGGGTTTATAGCAACATTGTTAATTTTGTTAAATTGGTTAAATGTCAGTTTGATATGTCTGTGAAAATTTTTAGAAGTGATAATGGAACAGAGTTTATTAATAATCAAATGGATCTTTTTTCGTAAAGATAATGGTATTATACAACAAACTACTTGTGTTTATACACCCCAACAAAATGGGGTGGCTGAAAGAAAGCAAAGACATTTGTTAAATGTTGCTAGAGCCCTCATGTTTTAGGGGAGATTACCTTTGAACATGTGGACTGAGTCTATTTTAACCGCCACTTATTTGATTAATAGGTTACCCACTGATGTGCTTTCTGGGAAGAGTCCTTTTGAGTTAGTGTATAAGTGTGCACCTAATTTTTCCCACTTAAAGACTTTTAGGTGTTTGTGCTTTACAACTGTTTTAAATAATTCTGATAAATTTTCATCAAGGTAAAAATGTGTTTTTATTGGTTATGCTTTTGACAAAAAGGGATATAAGTTGTTTAGCTTGGAAAATAAAACCGTTTTCTATTCAAAAGATGTTAAATTTTATGAAACAATATTTTCATTTAAGAATAAGTCTTTAACTAAAGATGAATTTGTGTTTGAAAGTGATGAAGTAAACAACTTAAATTTCTTTAATGAAATATTTTTTGAGAAAATACCCAAGTCTAAGTCTTGATAGAAATAATGCCTAAACACGTTATTGATATTTTTTGACTTCTCTACGTTTTGATAATCACAAAATGTAAAAACGCTCTATGTAAAATTAAACGTAAACAAGTAATTAGTCGTAAATTTTTATTTCGAAAATTAATCACTTAAAGGTATGAATAAATAAATGCTTAATTTATTTGTGATCAAAGGAATTTTTATTTTTCCTAAACCTTGCATTTTTATAAAATGTAACAAACATTTTTAAAACTTATAGAAAACATTTTTGTATTTATAAGAAATGTTTTATTCAAAATAAATATCTTGAATTCAAATTTTCCCCTTAAAATTGAATAAATCTGATCCAGAAAACACCTCCTCTAGAAAAGACAAAAATGGGAGCGTCCTACTATGAATGACCCCTTTATAGGTATGGGCGGCCCCCTTAGTGATAAGGGGGCCGACAAGGGAGCTAAGGGGGTCGACCATGTAAAACGGCTCCCAGCTTTGCCTATAAATAGTGGACTGTTCCCTATAGATTTTTTTTTTTTCACTTATTTTCTCTTTGTTCAAAATCAGTTTATATATCTCCTACAATCCTTGGATTATTTAATCTTAAGCATTTGTTTTCAAGTGATTCAAGCTTAGATCTTCAAGTGCAAGAGAAGAATACTTCTTATCATCAAGTTACGACGTATTATAGCTTAGGGTTTACGTAACGTAGTTACGATTGTGGTGTATCTTGTAATTCATTTATATCTCTTGTGATTGTGTGTAATAATTAGATTGGTTGATCGTTTTAGTACTTAGGTGAAGTGAATCCTTGTAAGATTTTAGGCCTCAAAATACAAGTGTGTGTGGTATATTGGTTCTAGCTAAGATTAGGACTCGACTTTTGGCTTAGTATCAGAAATTGGTGTAAGCTACTTGTGTATGGTTTTCTTCGCCTAAAGGGAGTTTGTTGACATAGTGAAGTGAACTCTCGAGTTGGGTACTCGAGGAGTGGAGTAGGGCGAAGAGGAGCTTCGTTACCGAACCACTATAAATTCTTGTGTTGTGGTTTGATCTTTCTAACTCTTATCTCTTGTCTTGCAAATTCATATTATTTATTGTTTTCATTCATTTACTTAATTGTTCATATTGCATATACATTGAGATCACATAAACTCGAATCTAACTTTTTATATAAAAACGATAAATAAATTTAAAAGCGGTAAACTATTTAACCCCCCCCCCCCCTTCTAGTTTCCACAATTGGTATCAGAAGCCACTGTGGAAAACTAGAAGGGGGTTGAATAGTTTACCGCTTTTTAATTTGATGTATAGTTTGTTTATAAAAACTTAGATTCAACTTTATGTGATCAAGGCACGCTATGACGCCGCTAAGGCCTCGCAAAGGCGCGAGGCGTGACCTCCACTGATACGACCCGTAACGGATAGTATCAAGATAGGGCACCACTTTTAGCGGGTGCTTGCTCCTTAAGAAAATTAGAGAAGGACACTTTAAAATTCATTTTGTGTGTCCATTTCGGAATGTAATTGTCACAACATTTGAATATTTATGTGAACTAGAGTGTATGGTAATTTTTTGTTCATTATTTAGTCACTTATAATTTAGGACGTGGTAACAGATACAAAATAAGTTTGAATCATTAGTTCACACTATATATATACTTATGTGAAAATATTTGTCAGACAATTTGAATAGTGTGACCAAATCTCATAATATGGTCACATAAAGTAATTATGTATGATGGCTAAATTCATATAGTCTAGTTTGCTCACACATTATTTAAAAGTGACTGCTATTTTTTGTGAATATTTAGCCATCATATGAATTTGAAAATGTGTAACACGGTCTATGATATGTAAACGGGGGACTTCAAAATTTTAGTTCTCCATATCAAATTTTATTCTCACTTTACCAAAATTTTTCATTCTCAATTAAAACCAAAGTTTTCATCTAAAAAAAAACCCTAACCCCTTCTCCACTATTCTCTTCTGACACCATAACAATACTCCCTCCCCTTTTTCTTTACCTTCATAAAAACCCTAAAATTTTCCCTTTTCACTTTCACAACACATTTCTTTTAACTGTATCTCCGCCTTACACTACAACTTACGCAACGTCACACACCTCATGCCACCGATCGCACACCATTGCAGTCACATAGTCGCTTTCGTCACCACAACCATGCCGTCAAAAATACTTATCAAATTAGGAGTTACCAAAATGCTACAATTAAGTTTGTTGTTAATTATCATTTTTAATATCTCATTAATGTCTGTTAATTTTTATTTGGAATAAGATGTGTATGTGTATACTTTGTTCTTGGTATTGCTAGGATAGAATGTTGTGATTTTGAATGAAATGATTGAAATTTATTGTTTCTTTAAGCTCTGTACGGGAATTAAATTATATGAGACTAAAATAAATCGTTATTTTTGTTATAAAGATAATATAATCGGTTGTAAATGGGTGTTTTTGGTTGTGTTCTGCTATGATAAATAGGTGTTTTGGTTGTAAATGGGTGTTTTTTGGTTGTTCTATTTATTGTCATAAACGAGGGAATTTGGGTCATCTTTTTCGCTCTCAAAAGTAGGGTGTTTATTACTTGCTATTTGCTGTAAAAAAAATACGGGTTTAGGTGGTGTTAGCGTAGGCTGCTTTGTTGTGGTGGTTTTGCTGTCGTAAATGGGGTGTTTAGGTTGTGGAGTTTGCTGTCATAAAGGAGTTTTTCTGCTTGTTTCTTTTGTCAATATCTTTTATGTAAGTGTCTTTTCAGAATGTTAGTTGTGTGTCTCTTTCGTTTTTTTTGTTTTTTTAAACAAGCATATGCGTGTTTCTTAATTAAGAATATGATCATGTCTTGACTCCATGTTATGTATAAAGTTTTTAGGATCACGTTTGATATTTAAATAAGAAAAGTAGGGTTGGTGGTGTAAACTTTTTAATGGTTTGTTTTTCTTATTTATCTGTCAAAGGGTGATAAGAAGTCGATAGAAGAGCGGTGTGAACAGGTACATATCTTTTAATGTATCGTAAAAGTTCCAATGGTAAATTACATATTCGATACACTGTTGGCTTGTATCCCGCTTTCCTTCCAACTAATAGAGGATGTTATCAACTAATAGCTCATATGTACATGTGTATAATTAGTTAGTTTTTCTTTATATATAACTTGAGCAATGAATTTTTCATTGATCTGTACTAAAATTGTTTGTTTTGACACATTTCCAGACTCCTCATATTGCCCATCTCCACGCGATAGTAGTAAGTTGGTATTCTTTTCAGACAATATGATTTTTAGACTAAAGGGACGTGCCATGTTGATATTGGTGGGTTACTAATGGGTGCTTTCTTGATTCCATATGGAGGATTATTTGGTAACTTCTTGTATTACATAAAATCCTTTATCGCTATTCTTTGTTAATAGACTGGATGGCTGATGTTGCTTGCTTAAAATTTTATAATAATCACTTATAATGGCAATGAGTTTCTGAGGACGTGCATTGGTTCCTACTCATTTGGACTTTCATGGAGGTAAACTTATGGGTACATGTATTTGACTTTGCTCTTTCTAGCTATTTGTGTGTATTCCACACTCATCTGCTATTTTCTTACAAAAGCATGCTCGTATGTGGTATTATTTGCACGTTCAACGATACTTGTTTCTGCTTGAGAGTCTTGTAGGGGGGAATAATTTGCCAAAGTTAGGAAACATCTACATGAAGTAAAGTTTATTTTTATTGGTCCAAACATTTGGCACAACTTAAACAATTCTAAAGCTAGCAGAATAACATGTGAAGTAGCCATATTGAGCGCCTGGACAGGTGTCATTTGCTCGTAACAGATGCTTTGTAGGTACATAAAATTCGGTTCCTTTGCGTGTTCCTGAGAAATTATCAAATGGAGCATTCTATTTGTGCTCTGTGATAAGAATCTTGAAGGGTTTTGTTTATATGTGGTTGGTTCTTGATTACCTTTGTTTCGCATGACTTGAATACTTTAAAGTATATTTGTCGGTATGCAAGTACTCTGGGAGATTATAATGCACAAGTTCCATGCCATCATATTCAAATTGGTATGATAACATTGAATCCAAGGCAAAATAAAAACTTTCACTATGACACTTAATTTGCAGCTTTGCATATAGTGAAGTATTGGGCCAATTAAATGACCAATTGGGCTTGTTTTTTCAAACTTGAATGTTTTAACAGTGATAGGTCGAGGGTTGGGTTGGGTATGAAGTTAAGACCTTGGTTATAGGCTTGTAGCTAGCTAACTTTCAGGATATTCAAATGTAGATTGGAGTTATTTGATCAAGATTTAAGTCATATTATTTCTTTAATGTATTAATACAGTGATGTGTTTTGTTATTTGTTTGACAAATGACAGATCAGGTCAGAAATCGAGTCCATCACATCTTATTATAAAGAGAAGTTCCAAGAAAGGTTAGCTAAGCTCTCGGGTGGTGTTGTTGTGCTAAGGTTTCGTCATTGTCTTCAGTTAATTACGACTATTTTTAAAGCGTAAAAAATGTTCAAATTCACGTTTTTAATGTAACAAAAATTTGTGATTTTTGCTCAGATTATAATAAAAATATGTTGATTCTGCTCAGATTGGAGGAGGCAATGACACTAAAGTAGGTGGAAAAAGAATGACAAGAGTTACAAGGGCCGCTCTAAATGCCACAAAGGCTGCTGTTGAGGAAGGAATCGTACCAGATGAACTGGTCAAATCGCCATTTCGTGTATTAGTCAAGATATCAAAGGTGCTTTTGTATGGCGAGGCTTCAACACTAGTATAATTTTTCTAACATGTTCAGTTAGCGTTTCCAATAGCTTGTTTGAACAATAAATTACATAAAACTCATAGTTCGAGATACCTTGATTTGCTACGGAAGAAGCCATGGTAGATTTAGGAACGTTTTTAAGAGAAATGTAGCAAAGTCGAACCAGAAGTTGATTCAAACAGTGGAATGTATGGAGAGAAGCGGCAAGGTAACATAGAATTAATATGATTGAGGCTGCTTTGAATTCAACAACTGTTGTTTTGCCTTATCTTGTCCCTATAAGCTGCTTCTCATCTCTGTACATTAATGTTGTCAATATGATATTAATACTGCTCATGGTTAATACTACAACATTAATGCTGCCAATATGATATTAGTGCTGCCTGTTCGTAGTTATTAATGCTGCTTATATATTAGTGTTGCTGGTTCTTTGTTAATACTGCTATTGGGATTAAGGGAAATTAATGCTGCTAATATATATATTAATACTGTTCGAGTATATTAGTGCTGTTAAAGAAGTTTGTGCTATTGCAGTACATTCGATTGTTATTTTTAAGGTATGCGTATTTGTGTAGTACTTCTGTGTCTGTGGTGTAGGAATGGTAGGATGGTGATCGTTTGTTAGAGGGTAGGAGATGACGAGCTCAGCTGACAAAGAGAGACATGTAGCAGCCTTGGCATACTTTTTTAAGAAACAAGCAAATAACTATTCCTTTATGCAAGTACTTAGAAATGTTCATAGATTGTGTTTAGCTGGGAATTTGATTATGTACGACATTACAATTGTATATTTGGTTCAGTTAAATACATTCGAGTTTTATTCAATTTGAAATTGCTTTTGGTTTTTAATTGATCTTGTTATTATATGTATTTTTATATTATTTATATATATATTATATTTTTATAATATATTATTATATATATAGTGGTATCCAGTAGTAAGAAGTAAATTAAAATAAGAAGTGGTGAGAAGGTGTCTCTTTAAATCACATATTTGAGATGCAAGGACTTGCTTTAGATTCTATTTTTATTGTATTAGATACATCATATTTGAGTTTTCAACGTTAACTTGATGTGTAGATGGTTGCAATTTGATTTTGATGATTTCGACACATGTAGAGGAACAAAAAAATAAAATGCATTTAATATACGTATATGCATTTAATTAAAAGCTAGAAAACACATTATGATGCGTTATAATGCATCTAAGATTATAGAGATGCATCTAATTTAAGTCGGTGCATCTCGAATATGCGGTTATATTACTTCTGTTCATTCTTATTTCTAAGTAAACTTCTTATTGTGATCCTAACTCTATAATATATATAGACTTTTTTTATATTATATTTTTATTTATAATATATATTCTCAATGACACAAATTATTTGATTTGTTTTATTGTGACTAAAGAGTGGACTCACATAATATAGTCACGATTTTCAACATTATTGGCTCTCTTTTTAATTTGATGTGTGACTAAATATTATAAAAATGCCACACAAACATTAACATTCATTGTGGACCATTGGTTAAGATTATTCACACCAAATACACATTCTACTTGACTTTAAAACAACATTTATGGTCACATTTATTAACATTTTAGCCACTTTTAGTTAACTTGTATGTGACTAAATAAAAAAACTATGCTTTGAGTGATAAATTTTACAAAAGCCACACAAACTTAGAAAATTCATGTGACCATTGGTGAAACAATAGTCACACAAAATACACATTCACTTGACTTTAAACAACATATATGGTCACACTTATTAACATTTTTGGCCACTTTTGGTTAACTTGTATGTGACTAAATCCCAAAAAAACCATGCTTTAGTGACTAAATATTACAAAAGTACACAAACATACATTTATTCATGTGACCATTGGATGAACAATAGTCATCAGAAATACAAATTACTTGATTTTAAAAAAGCATAAGACATTTTAGCCATTTTTTTAAATTGTATGTGACTAACTTACAAAAAATCAACCAACTGTTGTGTGACTATAATCAAAAACTCACAAACGTCACATTTTATTATATATTCATGTGGGACATAGGACGGAATTAGTTCACACCATAATTACAACATTTACTTTGAATAAATCATCTTAATGTACATATGTTATATATTTATATGACAAACGGTCGAACAAAAGTTACTCTCAAAAACCATTCGTGTGATTAATCCAACAAAACTTGTGCCTAATTTGTCACACATATTCGGGTTTCGGTCACTCTTTTTCAATGGAAATAGCCACGAACTCCCTAACGTGTCGTATGTGACCTACAGTGGCGCGATCTTTAGTAACAAACACCCAAACAAAACACGTGTGACCATATGTATATCGTCACACATTTTTGGAGTGACCAATACCAGTTTTTGTACCAGTGATAAGTAAGTAAATAAGTGATAAATAATTATGCAAGACAAGAGACAAGAGTTAGAAAGATCAAACCACAACACAAGGATTTATAGTGGTCCGGTAACGAAGCACCTCTTCGCCCTACTCCACTCCCCGAGCACCAAACTCGAGAGTTCTCTTCACTACGTCAACAAACTCCCTTTAGGTGGAGAAAACCGTACACAACTAAGCTTACACTGATTTTCGACACTAACCAAATGTCGAGTTCTAATTCTAGCTAGAACCAATCTATCATAACTTTTGTATTTTGAGGACTAAAATACTAGTCGCACTACTTCACAACAATTCACTACTTCACTCCACTTCACAACTTCTCTTCACTTCCCTACTTCACTTCACTTTACAACTTCACTACGCTTTACAACTTCACTATGCTTCACAACTTCATTATGCTTCACAACTTCACTTCACCTAGACACTACTATGATCACACCAATCTAACACTACTTACTAAGATCACCATGATCTAACTATACTTACAATGATCACCACAATCTACCTATTACACACAACTACAATACACACCTTTACAATATACACAAATGATCTACAATATATACTTACACCTTCATAATAACAAAAACAAAACTACAATACTTCTTGATTTGATGATAAGAAGTATTCTTCTCTTGTACTTGAGGAATTGAGCTTGAATCACTTGGAAACAAATATTTATGATTAAATGATCATAGGATTGTAGAAGATGTGTGGACTGATTTAAGACAGAAAAGAATGAGTGCAAAAGGTGAGAAAATCAGTAGAGAACAGTCTCGTATTTATAGGCAAGCTGGGGAGTGTTTTTGTTTGGCCGACCCCCTTAGCTCTATGGCCGGCCCCCTTATCACTAAGGGGGCCACCCTTATATTTAAGGGGGCCGCCCAGGCTCAGACGCTCCCTTTTTTGTCTTTTCTAGGGAAGGTGTTTTCTGGAATATTTCTAGCTGTTTTTGGGTAGAAAATTTGAATTCAAAATATTTATTTTAAATAAAACATTTGTTTTAAATGTAGAAAATGTTTTGTAAAAGTTATAAAAATGTTTGTAACATTTTATAAAAAAATATGAGGTTGAATAAAAATTCCTTTGATCATAAAATACATTAAACATTTATTTATTCATATCTTTAAGTGATTAAATTTTCGAAATGAAAATTTACTACTAATTACTTGTTTACGTGTAATTTTTCATTGAGCGTTTTTATATTTTGTGATTATCAAAACGTAGTGAGATCGAAAAATATTAATAACGTTTTTAGGCATTATTTCTATCAACAATCTCCCTCTTTTTGATGATTACAAAATCTAAACTCATTAAATGTAAAATTATTTTTAAACAAGTATTTAGTGAGTTGTATGTCCATTTCTCCCCCTTTTTGTAGAATCAAAAAGGCTTCGTCGATGATTACGCATAGAATCGACGGAATAAACGCTCCCCCTTGATGTGTGCTCTCCCTTGTTCAAGGGCACCAAGGAATCGAGATATGGTAACTTTGCTACAAAAACGAGTTAGAGGAACAAACAAATAATGTTTCTAACATATAGTAAAAATATTTAAACATGGTGAAAATAAATTTTAGCTAACCATTACAAACATCAATCCATTAAACTCAACTATATATGCATATAGGAGATAATTAACCAATTTTACCAATGGCATATTGAAAACCATAAAAGTCCATTTATTCAACATAAAAGTTTTGCGTGACACACAAACATACAACTAGCATGCATTAAAAGGAAATATTATGCTTTAAGGCATAATAATACATCATACATAAATTTAAACTACAAAGGTCCTAGTATTCTTAGAATTCCATAGGACTTGCTTGCAAAAGGTTTGGTTGACAATTATTTAAAACATGAGTGACTAAACATAGATTACGTTTAGTTTGGAGAAAGTGATGGTGGTTGTGGCGAATTTGGTGGTGGTGGATGTGAGAGCATGTGTTGGATATAGGAGAACATGTATTGAAGTTCTTCACTTAAGCCAATGATAAGTCTATGGTTATGGATGCAACACAAGCATGTTGTTCCATGTGCTTCAAGTAGATTCCAAGAAATAGTATGACCAAAAGGAGGTGGTGAGGGTATTGAAGGTGATGGAGTATTATATTGGATATCAAGTGAAGTAATTGGTGAAAGGGTGAGAGTGATGTCCATTGAACCACTTTCATGAGTTGGAGGTGGTGGAGGTACTCTTAGAGGAGGAGACATTGGTGATGTTAAGAAACCATTGGTTGATGGTGATGTGGAGGAGGTTGGTGATTTGGGTATGTAATCAATGGAGGATGAAGAAGTATCTTTAGTTAATGGTGTTTTTAAAGGTGCATTTGGAGCACTAGGTGATGAGAGTTGATGTGTGGGTGATGGGGTTTTTGTGTCATCTTGAGTTAGATCCATAAATAGTTGTTTTGGTGGAATGATGTTAATTTTTGGTCTTTTGGAAGGTTTGGAAATAGAAGCTTTAGTGGATGCCATAGAGTTTTATGGTGGTTGATAATGAATGAAGAAGATGATGAATTGATATTAAGCATTTGGTGGGAATTTATTGGAAGAAAATAGTTTGGAAATGGAATGGATTTGAATTAGTTTAAGGATTTCCAAAATGTGTTCGAGTTTTCTAGGTAAGGATAGCTGAGGCTAGGTAAAAGAGAGTCAAAAAGCAGAAAGAAATAGTAAAATCCGTAATCTGGGTGGCCGGCCCCCTTATTTATGGTGCCGGTCCCCTTATTGATAAGGGGGCCACCCTTATGAGCTAAGGGGGCCGCCCATCTGATACTTTTTAGACGGCCAAAAATTTTATTTTTGCTAAAATTTTGTAAGAAAAGTCCTGTTTTGGTGATCAATTTGCAGCAAGTCCCATGTGAACATATATATGCAAGAAACAAACATTTTTGCTTTTAACACATAAAGAGTTATGGAAATGCATGATTAAATTCTAATAGGCTTTACTAATAATCCATAATAGTTAGAGGTCTTAAGTAAGCTAAACACGTTCAAGTTCTTTTGATTAAGTCGAGTTATCATCACATAAATAAGTAAACATAAAAATTAGAACTAAGTCCACATAACCAAATCTTAAACAAACTAAACATATAAATCAACCATCAT
Organism: Tanacetum coccineum; assembly: GCA_026074375.1. Lineage (NCBI taxonomy): Eukaryota > Viridiplantae > Streptophyta > Magnoliopsida > Asterales > Asteraceae > Tanacetum > Tanacetum coccineum. The sequence continues at coordinate 42,485 of BQNB010026875.1, read as the reverse complement.
CATTTCTTCTTTTTGCTAAAGACGCCTTTTAGTAATTTTCCAAACGACTTAAAGCCTCTTCTAACTTCCTCATGCATCTTTTGCATTTGATTGAGCAAAGCGGTTTGTCGCTCGAAGAGAAGATCATCATCTTGTTCAGAAGAAGTGGGAATGTCATATTTTTTTGTAATTAAGTGGTGAGCGGGAGTTAAGAGAGGTGGTAGGAGAATGGAGTGTCTAGTTCTAGAAGTCCCCCTCATTGTCATCACATCATCGCTTGATGAATGATGAACCATAGTGATGAGTGGATGAAGAAGAGACGGAATGACGGGCTTTGTGAAATCCACGGTCGCTTCATGGTTTTTGAGTTTGCCTAAGAGCCTAGAGGACGCATGGACTGATCAACAACATTATAAATGCCATTTGTCAAGATGAGGTAGTGTTCCATGACAAATCGAAAAAGACGTGTCAAGACATGTCATAAGGAAGATGAGCTTTTTGGAGTAGCCTAAGCAAGCTTTTTCAATTCTTTTGACAAGAAATAGGCATGATATATCTTCTCGCATAATACAATATAATATATGAGCGAGGCAAGCCGGGAAGATGGATCACGGATGAGCCTTCCCTAGTCCCAACACATTCTTACAATGAGTTCTTCCCATCCGCATCAAGTCTTGTCTAAGTTCTTGGTTAAGAACTTGACTTTGGTGAAAGAGTAAACGGTTTTTAATTTTGATGGTACGTTTAGACTCAACACGTTGAAATTGGAAGAAATTTGGATGATTTTCTTCGAGAGTAGGAAGGTCAACGGTATGATATGGTCCCTGGTCTCTTAAGAAGAATGCAAGAGAAGAGAGATCCCATTCATTTGTGAAGACAACTTGACCATTGTATGAGCATTATGATAATTTGACCAAACTATGCGAGTGAGAGAGTGATATTCATTTTGAAACATGTAAGGAAATTAGGATGAAGCCGAGACATCATCTTGGCGAAGAGTAACTGACTATAAAGAGTCTAGGATAAAATGCGAGGAACAATTGGCTCGTTGATTTCGTAGAGACAATTGAGACATATGTTGGAAAAGCAAGTCGATCGATGTGATTAGATTGTGTAGTAAAGTTGACAACACCTCTACCCTCATGAATGCACGAACTTCAGATAGGTTTGTAGAAGTGTTTGCGATAGTGGGAGAAATACCCAGTGTGTTGGGGCAAAACTATGGTAATGTAAGAGTCGGGGTACGAGAAGTATCACCAACTACTATTGCTCGGGACCATGCTTATTACCTAAACCAGACAAAAACAACAAAAAATGAAGTTTTTAAAAAAACACCTTATGTGGAAACAAAGATACTTCGACACTAAAATTAAAAACACCAGAATGGTCTAAACTTTCCTTAGTTTATTTTTGTCTCATCTTAGGAGTATCGAAAAATAGATATTAAATAAATAATGTTGACACCTAGTATAATCTGTCAGTGTTTCGATGCTAAATAGTAGAGTATGGATATTTCGATCTTAGATAAAATTCTAAAAAAATAATCCAAACACATTCCTCTATTAACATATAAGAACATCGTGAGATAAAATTACGTAGTATATTTTGCCCGACTAAGTAAGTTCATTACGTGTGACTTAACAAAACTAGATTGATGTTAATTTAACTTCAAATGAAAATTTAAAATGTGAAACCAAACGCCCACGTTATTTTAACAATTTATATTAATTATCAATTATATTTATAGTATATATAAATGAAACTATATATCTTTGATGACTTATACAAGTTGGATAGTGTCTATACATGTGATCAACATGTAGTGGATGGTCGTTTATTCGACTCTAGACTATGAACCTAGGATATGAACCAACACAACCCTTTATTTTTATAAAATTTCACCATTGATTCGAAAAATATTAGTGAGTCCGTAATCTTTGATAATCCAATATATATTATTTATTAGCATGTTTTTGGTATGAATCAACAATGTACAAGTTCTTTGTATGAAATTTTCTATAAAAAATTTTCAAAAATGTATGTATATTCAAAAAAAAATATAGTGTTTCAATCCTATTGAAATTTTTAGATTCCTATTACTACGGGAATCATCATAGTTATGAATTTCCTAGACCAATTCACCAGAAAATATAAAAGACACAAAGATTTAAAAAGTAAAAAAAACCCAATAGTCATTAAGAACAAAAATTGGATGAAATCAAAATAAGAATAGTATGGAAAAACTTACAATAGTGTCTTAATCAAGTTTGTTGGTGTTTGCCCCCTTGCTAATTTTTCATCGATTAATGTGTTATGAGATTTGAATTTTGAATAGGTTTGGGGTGTGTTTTTTCCCTCACTGTAGCAGTAAGGAGAGAGGAAGAACGAAAAATAGGGTTTGTTTGGTAATTAGGTTTGCTTACATAAGGGACTATTTTGGGCGAAATTAAGTGGCCGACCCCCTTAGTGATTAAGGGGTCCGCCCCTTTAACAAAGCTGTTCCCCTTAAAGATAAGGGGCCGCCATCTGACGACCAAGTTTTTTCTTGGTTTTTCGATTTGACATAGTATTTTTATCAATATACATATCAAAATAACGTCGGAGCTACTATAATTATTATTTAAGAAAATCTAGTTGTGGAAGAATGACGTTGAAGATAAAATAAAATTACTGACACATTAATTAACTTTTCGTTTAATTAACTGAACTAAATAGTTTCCGATGGAATAATAAGGTTTGTCAAATAATTTAAGGCCGATAAGAGTTAGAGGATGAAGTGACGTAATTTGATTACGTTTTAATTAACCTTTTGCAAATAATATTTGACTATTTTCAAATGAGATAGATAAGATGTCAAGCCGAGGGAGGATTTATCGAAGATTTAGTGACGTTTTCAATAAACTTCTTGTTAATTGAATAGATTAATTACTTTGGATGAAATAATTAATTGTCACGATTTAGAGTGTTTGCGAGACGAGAGAGATGTTTTAATATGTGACAAAAAAATCAAAGCTTGATAAGACGGCTTCCATAGACATAGTTCATTGTAGACATGAAGTCGAGGCGGATGTCGTAGTCGAAGGGAGTCTGTTTCATCCATAATGTTTTGATATCATGCCTTTTCGGCGCTTGAGTATGGTGTAAAACTAATCCTACTTCTATGTTAATTATTACTCACTAACTCACTTTTCTTCATCTACGTGAGTTCACTACGTGTGGACATAGAAGATTTCCATTTTATAGCGGTACGTAGAGAATCCTAATTCAACAACGTGAGAGAAAAGTTCATAATGAACAATTTCTTGCTTTTCACTTAATTCTAGATAACCAAATAATGACATTTCTAATGACTACACTATTTTCTCAAGTTTAATTTCTATTCTATTGACTATAACTCTTTTGTTTAGAAAATACTACTTGTAGTCTAATAATACATAATCATTTAGCACTTTGCACATAATCTATGTTCCTAGAAGTCTAAAAATAAGACATACCTTTGCCCACAACGTGTTTTCTTCAACATCTTCGAGTGAACAAGCTTTGAAGATGAAATCTTTTGGTAATCCCATCATAGAATATATGATCTTCAATCCACTCGTCGGATTCCAAAGAATGTTCATAAATATCTCAACCTAAGAGTTATAACAACTTAACCATTTAGTCCCCAATGTCTCATGGGTCCAAACTTGTTAGTCCTAAACATATTTTGCATAGGTTGCATTTGATTCGGATACGTATAGGGTGAATACATTCCTCATGGAGCAAATTTTGGTTGTTGTAAATAATTCCACATTAACTTATTGGTGTTAGGGTAACTTTGTCTACATTGATCTCTCTTTGGTTGTGGTGTTTTAGACCAAGGGTGAGAATTATTTGTTCTTTTCGGAAGAGGAGTTTTAGACCTCATTTTGGGTTTAGTAAATCCGACTCTGGGTTTTAAAAAAGGTTTATAAAAATGTTTTACTTCATCATCGCTTGCAATGGGAATTCTAGTATTGTTTATAAGTATAAATTTTGGTCTTGGTCTTGAATTTGATTCAACTAATTTTTCTTTAGGTTCAATTTCTTTTGACTTTACAAAATTTACTTGTTTAGTCTCACTTGTTGATCATTTGGTAAAGTTAAATCCTAGACCAGATTTATCTCCGGATGGTTTTTGAAAACTTATTATTTTCTTAAGTGGGTGACTACTATTATTAAATTGATTAAGCTTAGAAATTTCTTCCTTAAGCTTTTCATTTTCAAACCTAGATAATTTATTTTTTAGCCTATTTGCCCTTTTCTAATCTAGATAATTTATTTTTTAGTTCTAGCACTTCATTTTCTAATTGATTTTTGATTTGTTTTAGTGATTTATTTTTAACCATGACTTTTAGACCTATTTTTCATAATTGATTATATTCACTATCTAAGTCTTTTTCATCTAATGATGATAGGTCGTCACTAAAGTATTCGGTTTCGGAAGATACCTCATTGGATGCTTTATCCATAAGACATTTTTCATCGTTAGTCTTTTCTTCTCCTTCTTCGTCACTATCACTCCATGATCATCCGACGTAGGCTATTTGATTATGGTTTCTTGATAGTTTTGTACATTCTTCGATGAGATGATTTGGATCTCTACATTTAAAGTATTTTCTTTCGCTTTTGTCATTCTTGTCATCTTTATTTCTTTGGGATGACTTTCTTTCATCGTGTGGTTATCTTACAAATCTTCCTCGTCTTTTGAAGAATTTCTTGAAGTCTCTCACGGCCATTGAGTATTCTTCGTCTTCACTATCGAAGGTCGAACTATCTTCATCACTAGATTCCTTTTTGACATTTAAGGCAAGAGATCTATTTTGTTCTCTTTTGCCTTTGACCATTTTGGAATCTTTCTTTATTATCACTTCAATAAACTTTTCGAAGTTTTCCAATAAGTTCATCAAAGCGATACGTGATGTTAAATCATTTGCTCTTAAATAGCTGTATCAAATTTGTCGCCATTTAGGATGATGTGCCCTAAGAAATTTTCCTTAACATAATTCTTTCTAGAAAACCTTCATCAAGTGCTTTTAGACTAGTAATAATAGTGTTAAATTATATGAATTTTTAGAGTTTCTGAAAATCTGTCGAATCAGACATGAGGCCCCCTGATTGATAAGGGGGCCACCCAGGTGATAAGGGGGCCGCCGAGGGAGATAAAGGGGCCGCCCATCTGACACGCAGATTCACATTTTTTGTACAAAATCATTTAGTGACTTAGCGAAAAGATATGGAACTTACTGAGTTTGATACCAAACATAAAACACTTATTTTAAGCATCATTTTAACTTCGAGCTAATATACTAAGTCTATTTAAAAACAAAACTAATACAAGTTAAGCAACAAAACACTTTTCAAATTTAATCCCGCTTCATGGGTAATTTGATACATGGATCGTGCTCCATTTTTAAAACCATTTGTTTTGAAAATTAGAGCGACGTGGCTCTGATACCAATTATGGAAATCGTAGAAGGGGGTGAATACGTTTCCATTTGAAAACTTAAAAATATTTAGTATCAAATTATCCATCAAGTTAGATGCAATATGATGAGTGTAAATAATACATCTATATCCACAAGAACATGTCATAGCAATATAAACACAATCATAATGTTAACTTTTATCCATGACACAATCATCATCCAAACAATATAATCAACAATCAACACACATTTAGATCCAATGCAAATATAAATGTAAGGCGATAAGATAAATAAAGATGTAAAGCGAGAAGTAAAAGGAAGTGCAAACCGGACGAGATGATTTATAGTGGTTCGGTCACGAAGCATCTCTTCGCCCTACTTCACTTCTCGAGTACCCAACTCGAGAGTTACTTCACTAGTCAACAAGCACCCTTTAGGCAAAGGAAAACCATACACAACTAAGCTTACACCGATTTCCAACACTAAGCCAAATGTCGAGTTCTAATCATAGCTAGAACCAATCTATCACAACTTATGTATTTTGAGGACTAAAATACTAACCGCACAACTTCACTTCACGACACAACTTCACTTCACCGCACAACTCCACTTCACCGCACAACTTCACTACGCTTCACAGCTTCACTTTACTTTACAACTTCACTACACTTCACCTAGACACTAACAAGATCACCCCAATCTAACACTACTTACTAAGATCACCAAGATCTAACTATACTTTCAATGATCACCATAATCTACCTATTACACACAACTACAATACACACCTTCACAATATACACAAATGATTTACAAGGTATAATACAACTTCACAATAACAAAAACAAAACTAAAATACTTCTTGACTTGATGATAAGAAGTATTCTTCTCTTGCACTTAAGGAATTAAGCTTGAATCACTTGGAAACAAAAGCTTAAGATTAAATGATCAAAGGATTGTAGGTGATGTGTGGAATGATTTTAGACAGAAAAGAATGAGTGCAAAAGGTGAGAAAAACAGTAGGAAACAGTCCAGTATTTATAGGCAAAGCTGGGGAGCTTTTTGTCTGGCCGACCCCCTTAGCTCTATGGCCGGCCTCCTTATCACTAAGGGGGTCACCCTTATATTTAAAGGGGTTGCCCAGGCCAAGACGCTCCCCTTTTTTGTCTTTTCTAAGGGAGGTGTTTTCTAAAATATTTCTAGCCGTTTTAGATAGATAATTTGAATTCTAAATATTTATTTTGAATAAAACATTTGTTTTAAATGTAGAAAATGTTTTGTAAAAGTTATAAAAATGTTTGTAACATTTTATAAAAAAATATGAGGTTGAATAAAAATTCCTTTGATCATAAAATGCATTAAGCATTTATTTATTCATACCTTTAAGTAAATAAATTTTCGAAATAAAAATTTACTACTAATTACTTGTTTACCTTTAATTTTTCATTGAGCATTTTTATATTTTGTGATTATCAAAACGTAGTGAGATCGCAAAATATTAATAACGCTTTTAGGCATTATTTCTATCAACAATCTCCCCCTTTTTGATGATTACAAAATCTAAACTCATTAAATGTAAAATTATTTTTAAACAAGTATTTAGTGAGTTGTATATCCATTTCTCCCCCTTTTTGTAGAATCAAAAAGGCTTCGTCGATGATTACGCGTAGAATCGATGGAATAAACGCTCCCCTTTGATGTGTGCTCCCCCTTATTGGAGGGCTCCAAGGAATCGAGCTATGGTAACTTTGCTACAAAAACGAGTTAGAGGAACAAACAAACAATGTTACTAATATATAGAAAAAAATATTTAAACATGGTGACAATAAATTTTAGCTAACAATCACAAACATCAATCCATTAAACTCAACTATATAAGCATATAGGAGATAATTAACCAATTTTGCCAATTGCATATTGAAAACCATAAAAGTCCATTCATTCAACATAAAAATTGTGTGTGATTTGGGTATGTAATCAATGGAGGATGAAGAAGTATGTTTAGTTGATGGTGTTTTTGAATGTGCATTTGGAGCACTAGGTGATGAGAGTTGATGTGTGGGTGATGGGGTTTTTGTGTCATCTTGAGTTAGATCCACAAACAATTGTTTTGGTGGAATGATGTTAATTTTTGGTCTTTTGGAAGGGTTGGAAATGGAAGCTTTAGTGAATGCCATGGAGTTTTATGGTGGTTGATAATGAATGAAGATGATGATGAAGTGATAGTAAGCATTTGGTGGGAAATTATTAGAAGAAAATAGTTTGGAAATGGAATGGATTTGTGTCACACCCCGACAATGGCGAAAACTCAGGAATGCAACATAATGATCAATCATAACACAAGATACAATATAGAGAAAACTACAGTGCATAAAATTCAATTGTTACGAAGACCGTCCACCTCGAACAACCTCGAGTAATGTCCCAAATCACAATCAAATCCATAACCTCTTACCATTCCAATAGCCCACACAGGGGTCCAAATCCAAACTTAAACCAAAATCTTCCAAATACTAAACCAAATAAAATAAACAAGCAAAACTTCACATTAAAAATCCACACTAGATACTTCTAAGTATGCTATCACATATCACCAGTTTATTCCTCTTTCACTTTACCTGAAAATGATACTCGAAAACGTCAACAAGTCGATCACCATATGTCACTTACGCACCTAAAGGGCCTACCAACTTGAGCACTAGATTAGGGCAGGACATCACACATACCAGGGTAGGCGTATCCATCTGATCCAATAACCACACAAATACTGGGTAGGCGTACCTATCCAATCCAAACAATCATTCAACACATAATATTCACGTAGCAGTCATAAGCACTTATCTTGTCCCAAAAACAAAACCACATTTTGCACAGTTCAATTCAAAACATATCAAAACACATTTGAGTATCTTTTCCCCCAACAGAAAAACAGTAGAAAAATGGGGCTACGAGAACTCACCTCAAGCAAGTCTTTAGCAACCAAATCTCAATCACACAAGCAAATGCAAAGATGTCCGCACACGACCTAGTCTAGTTAATGTCCCATTTTAATCATTTAGTTTCCAAAACAGTCTTCACGTTTGATGCATAGAGTTTAGACGCGTTGTACAATTACCCGTAACAATTTAGTGGTGTGATGGTTGACAGCATATCCCAACAATCATATCAATCCCATTGCTCAATAATACATACTTATAATATTTAAAGAAAATAAATAAATAATATAAGTAAATATTTATAATAAATAATTATAAATATATCTCGATAAGTCCATTCGGTAACCTTAGTCACCGTAAAAATAATCATAATTTGGTTGAAAATGAAACGTTTACTCATAATAAACATATTAGAGAAGTTTTGAGAAAATTATATTTTTTCGTCTTTTAGTGAATTTATTCAAATAATTAAATAAAATAATATTTTATTATTTAAAATCAAAATTTTCGTTCTTAAGTGAAATTTTCTAAATATAAACTTTTTACAAAATTTCGACATGACCCGTATGTTTATACAACGTTTTCCAAGGTTTTTAACCTTTATTTCAAACACTTTTCAAACTTTCAACACTTTTCCCACAATATTCCAAAATCTCAATCTTTAACGTTTACTAAAACGTTTCTCCTAAAATAACGTTCAATATCACTTCGTAAATACATTTCACTTCCAAAAGTCCGTCAAAACTCTTAAAACAACTATATATCCCTTATTGGACTTTAAGGTCCAATAAGGGTCCATTATGGTATTTATACGTCCAAAATACGAACCAAGCCCAAAACCAAGACCCATTTATATACATAAGCTCATACTAATAAGTATAAAATAACCCGGACCACAATAAGCCCTCCCATTAAGCCACGGCTTAAACGGGCTTATTGGGCCTTGAGTCCATAAGGTTCACAATACATATATTAAGCTTGAAAATAAGCTAGTAAGCTACGTATCGCATTTGGTTACCACCATAAGCTATAATATTAGTCCACAAAAATACGCCATCCCACGAAAATAACCAAAATCACTTCCCTTGTGATTTTAACATAAGACGTGGCATTTTAGCCCAAAATAAGCCACGAAATAGCTTAAAAATAATCCTGAAATAAGCTATACAAGCTATTTTCAAAAATAAGCTATCTAGCAACATATGTTATTCAACCATTATGACCACAATATCAAAACTACAAAACCTTTGTGTTTCTTTTCTTATTCGACGCAAGCCAAACAACCCCTTTTATTCGTTTCATTTCCAAAAAATTGATTTTTACGACGATCAACTTGTACAACTAACATCTATGCATCAATATAAACCCAAAAGGACAAACGAAATTTAAATTTGGAAACACCGTACAACTAGCTTCTATGCATCATTTAACACACAAAAGTACAAGTTAAATCAAGATTTTGGAAACTTACAATTAGGGTTTTGAAAACCGAGAACGAACCCGAAACGCCTACCCAAACGTAGTTTTAACTATAACCCGAATACTAGAATCAACCACGACTCCGTAAATCTTCATGTTTTTTTATCAAAGATTGAAAATTAAAGTGTGTGTGTGTGTGTTTTAGGTCGGACACAAGAAGAGAGCACACAAGGTGTGTGTTTTTGAAATAATGATGTGTGTGTGAATAATGAGATGAGAACAAAACATATAAGCCAAAACTTGTACCAACAAATGACCAAAGAGCTAAAAATAAGCCATCCTTGTCCCCTCTTGGTCTATAATGGGTTAGAGCATCCTAGGGCCTTAGGTGTCTTCGTTTTTGTGTCAGGATCACTTAAAACTCAAAAACTCAATCGTAAAATATTCCCCAAAGTTACTTAGCATTTTCATTCACTTTAAAAATACTTTTCCCATAACCTAGAGTATTTACACGACATATTTCCACATTATACTTCCTAAAAACTCATTTTGAACATTATCGGACGTGTCGAAACTCGTTTTTGGCATTTTACACTATTCACGGGTCAAACCACCTGGAACATAATCAACATAATAATTCCATCTAAAAAGGATTATTATACACCAGATAACCATAAAACACCTCAATCATATAAATCCACCACCGTCAACACGATACTTGTTCTAACATAAAATGACAAAAGTCAAATAGTCAAAGGACAAAATTAGAACATTCAAACTCACAAAAGGGAAAGGGTTACATTCTACCCCCTTTAAAAGAATTTTGACCCCCATTCAGCTACTACTAGCACTAAACAATTGCGGATACTTAAGTTTCATTTGGTCCTCACGTTCTCACGTGAATTCAGGTCCACGTTTTGAATTCCACCAAACCTTAACGATGCAAATTCTACTCCGCTTAAGCTTCTTAAACTCTCGTTCCAAGATTTCCCTAGGTTCTTCCATAAAATTTAACTTAGCATCTCCTTGGATCTCGTCCAAGGACACTTCTAGTGTTGGATCAGCCAAACACTTCTTAAGGTTTGACACGTGGAACATGTCATGAACACCATTCAACTTCTCAGGTAGTATAAGTCTATAGGCTACAAGACCTACCTTCTCAACAATCTCAAAAGGTCCAACAAATCTAGGTGCTAGTTTCCCCTTCTTCCCAAAGCGTATCACACCTTTCTAAAGCGATACTTTGAGCAAGACATAGTCACCTACACTGAACTCTAGAAGCTTACTCCTCTTATCGGCATAATTATTCTAGAAATCATGCGCAGCCTTAAGTCTTTCCTTAATTTGCGAGATCTTCTCAATGGTCTCTTGCACTAATTCAGGCCCTATTAACTGACCCTCTCCAACCTCTGCCGACATAATCAGGGAACGACACTTTCTACCATACAAAGCCTCAAACGACACACATCTCACACTAGAATGATAGCTATTGTTATAGGAAAACTCTACTAATGGAAGATAAACATCCCAACTTCCCCCGAAGTCTAAGACGCAAGCCCTAAGCATGTATTCTAAAGTCTGAATTGTACACTTACTCTAACCATCAGTCTGAGGGTGAGCCGTACTCATATCTAAACCAGTTCATAATGCCTCTTGCATTGACTGCCAAAACCTTGACGTAAATCGACTATCACGATCAGATATGATCGAGATCGGCACGCCGTGCCTAGCAACAATCTCATTCAGATCGAGTCTAACTAGCCTATCTATTTTATAATCCTCACGCATAGGTATAAAATGAGCAGACTTAGTCAATCGGTCCATAATAACCCAGATTGTGTCATGCCCACTACTAGTCCTTGGTAACTTTGTAACAAAATCCATTGCCATCCCCTCCCATTTCCATTCGGGAATCTCAGGTTGCTGCAGTAAGCCAGACGGCCTCTGATGTTCAGCCTTAACCTTCAAACAAGTCAAACACCTACTAACATATACTGCTATATCTTTCTTTATTCTTAGCCACCAATACCTATCTCTAAGGTCATAATACATCTTATCAGCTCCTAGGTGTACATAGTACTTCAACTTATGGGCTTCATCCACATCACCCTTTGAAGGGACCCATACTCGATCCAGGTAATACAATGCCTCATCATTCTTATGTTCTGTAATCTCATCTAATCCTCTCTGCAATCTTGTAAACTCATCAGATGCCTCTTTCTGAGCCGCTAGTATCCTATCCTTGATACTTGACTGAAGGGTCATATTCATAGCTCTAATTCTTTTAGGTTTCACTCTCTTTTTTCTACTCAATGCATCAGCTACTACATTTGCCTTACCAGGATGGTAGCGAATTTAACAGTCATAATCACTAAAAAACTATATCCAGCGTCGCTGTCGCATGTTCAGTTCTTTCTGACTAAAGATATGCTGGAGACTCTTATGATGGGTATATATGACACTCTTTGTCCCATAGAAATAATGTCTCCAAATCTTAAGTGCAAACACAACCGCACCTAGTTCTAAATCATGGGTGGTGTAATTCTTCTCATGGATTTTCAACTGTCTGGATGCATATGCTATCACTTTACCTCATTGCATCAACACACATCCTAATCCTAGGCCTGATGCATCACAACACAACATAAAATCTTCTGAACCATCGGGGAGAGCTAGAACAGGGGCATTACACAACTTATCCTTTAAAGTTCGAAATGCATCCTCCTGCTCCTCACCCCAATCGTTGGTCTTACTTTTCTGAGTCAAGACAGTAATCGACTTAGCTATTTTAGAAAAGTTCTCAATGAATCTACGGTAATAACCTGCCAATCCTAAGAATGAACTAACTTTAGACGGGTTCTAGGGGCTTCCCAATTCTTTACAACTTCAATCTTACTGAGGGCTACGTGAAATACCATCTCCCTTAATCACTATGTCCAAGAAAACTGTACTTCCCACAACTAGAATTCTCACTTGAATATTAAAGCATACAGTTTCTCTTCCTTATGCATTTAAGATTTACCCTAAAGTGTACTTCATGCTTTACACGAGTTCTTCAAGTTTGTGATAGTGTTCATTGATGATATCTTGATTTACTCTAAGACTCGGGAAGAGCATGAAGTGCACTTAGGGTTAATCTTAGAATTAATCAAAGAATAAAAACTGTATGATAAGTTTTCCAAGTGTGAATTCTGGTTGCAAGAAGTACAATTTCTTGGACATGTGATTAATAGAGATGGTATTCATGTAGACCCTAGTAAGATTGAAGGTATAAAGAATTGGAAAGCCCCTAGAACTCCGTCTGAAGTTTGTTCATTCTTAAGATTTACATAGTATTATCATAGATTCATTGAGAACTTTTCTAAGATAGCTAAGCCGCTTACTATCTTAACTCAGAAAAGTAAGACCTACGATTGGGGTGAGGAGCAGGAGAATGCATTTCGAACTTTGAAGGATAAGTTGTGTAATGCACTGTTTAGACTTCTCCCGGATGGTCCTGAAGTTTTGTGGTGGCTTGTTGATGCATCAGGCCTAGGATTAGGATGTGTGTTGATGCAACGAGGTAAAGTGATAGTGTATGCATCTAGACAGTTGAAAATCCATAAGAAGAATTACACCACCCATGATTTGGAACTGGGTGCGGTTGTGTTTGCACTTAAGATTTGGAGACATTATTTGTATGGGATAAAGAGTGTCATGTATACCGATCATAAGAGTCTCTAGCATATCTTTAGTCAGAAGGAACTGAACATGCGAAAGCATCGCTGGATAGAGATTTTTAGTGATTATTATTACGAAATTCGCTACCACCCTAGTAAGGAGAATGTAGTAGCTAATGCATTGAGTAGGAAAGAGAGAGTGAAACCTAAGAGAATTAGAGCTATGAATATGACCCATCAGTCGAGTATCATGGATAGGATACTAGCGGCTCAGAAGGAGGCATCTGATGAGTTTGTCGGATTGCAAAGAGGACTAGATAAGATTATAGAACATAGGAATGATGGAGCGTTGTATTACATGGATCGAATATGGGTCCCTTTGAAGGGTGATGTGAGAACCCTAATAATGGATGAAGCCCATAATTGAAGTAATTTGTACACCCAGGAGCTGATAAGATGTATTATGACCTTAGATATAGGTATTGGCGGTCAGGAATGAAGAAAGATATAGCGGTATATGTTAGTAGATGTTTGACTTGTTTGAAGGTTAAGGCTGAACATCAGAGGCCGTCTGGCTTACTACAGCAACCTGAGATTCCTGAATGGAAATGGGAGGGGATAGCAATGGATTTTGTTATGAAGTTACCGAGGACTAGTAGTGGGCATGACACAATCTGGGTCATTGTGGACCGATTGACTAAGTCTGCTCATTTTCTACCTATGTGTGAGGATTATAAGATGGATAGGCTGGTTAGACTCTATCTGAATATGATTGTTTCTAGGCACGGTGTACCGATCTCGATCATATATGATTGTGGTAGTCGATTTACGACAAGGTTTTGGCCGTCAATGCAAGAGGCATTAGGAACCCGTTTAGATATGAGTACGGCTTATCACCCTCAGACCGACGGTCAGAGTAAGCGTATGATCAAAAACTTTGATGTGTTTCAAAAGCTTTAAATTTATAAGACTAAAAGTACTGAACAATTATATGGAAACCACTAGGGTAAAAGTATAACCCACGTATGCAGTATAATCTTTTTAGGTAAGACTAGGTCGTCCACAGGGATTAGAGTATTTTTCAAATAATCAAAAAGAAAATAGACTTTAACAATTTTGAAAATAATTTTTACTTTTCCAATGATAAAAATTATGACTTCTCGGATAGTTAAAAAATAACTTATAAGTGTTGGAAATGATTTAACCTTGAAGATGTGGTATTAATTTATAAAGACGATTTCTCATCAGAAAATGTTTTCATAAATCAACTTGTTAACTTAAGACTTATATTTAGTTAACCAGACCAAATGTGTCACTAAAATAATCAAGTTACTATTATATTAAAGCTTATTTTGTTTATCAATTTACAAAAGTGGATTTCTCAGCACAGACGTTAAAGACCATAGACAAATCTTTAAAACCACATAGATCATAACGGGTCTTTCGACCTATACCAATATGATTATATAATCTAAGTTGATAAGAAAAAATAGATAAGATAGGATATAACAGGGTTGCAACAAACACTTATTCATTATCGTAACTTCACCGAGTAGTCATGAGAGATTTAGCCTCTCATGGCTCTAAAGGGTTACTAACAAAGTATCATTACTAATTTCCATTATTCTAATAACAAGGTAAGAAAACTTCTTTGTTCTTGATCGTTAGATCTTTTCTTCAAGGGAAAAGGTGTTTCTTGGTGTTTTGGTGAAAGGGGAGGGGTATGTGTGTGTAGAATGAGTGGAAATGGTTGTAAGAGGGATGATAGGAATGAGAAATTTCATCTTAATTTATAGGAAAAATTTGGTGAAAAGTGCGGCGCACTTACAAATAAGTGCGGCGGACTTGGTGAGTTAATGCGATAGCATTTAATGGCTTTTACTGGAAGTACGGCGCACTTACAAATAAGTGCGGCGGTTTTAAGGAGTTAATGCGATAGCATTTGATGGACTTTAATTCTTCAATCTTTGGGAAAATGTGCGGCGTATATTGTAAGTGCGGCGGTGTTTGAACTTCAAAGGAAAGTGCGGCGCACTATGTAACAAGTGCGGCGGACTTCTTGATCTTTTTGCTAGAAATCATTCTTTTCTTGTATTTACCTCCCAAAGTGTATAGATTCTTGAGCTTGGGTCTTTAGAGTCTTCAAGTGAACCTATAAGCAATTTAAGCTTAATTAAGTATCGAAAGTTCACGAGAAATGATTAAATATATATAAATCGTTGGAGAAATCGTCCATGAATATTTTGATGGATTCTTCGATCATATCGTGAAAGATTGCCAACATACATCTTTGAAATGTGGCAGGAGCATTACATAGACCGAAAGGCATTCGCCTATAAGCGTATGTTCCGAAAGGACAAGTGAATGTTGTTTTTTCTTGATCATTAGGATCGATAAGAATTTGAAAATACCCAAAAAAACTATCGAGGAAACCGAAATATTTATTTCCCGCGAGTCTTTCTAGCATTTGATCCTTAAAATGTAAGGGAAAATGATCTTTTGCGGTTGCTTCATTCAGTTTACGATAATCGATGCATACTCGCCAACCCGTAATGGTTCTTGTTGGAAGAAGTTCATCATTTTCATTGGTGACAACTGTAATACCACCTTTCTTTGGTACACAGTGGATAGGGCTAACCCAAGGACTATCAGCAATTGGATAAATTATACTGGTATCCAGGAGTTTTACGATTTCTTTTTTAACAACTTCTTGCATATTTGGATTTAACCTTCTCTTTTTTTGGACAACGGGTTTCTTATCATCCAAAAGTTGTATTTTGTGTTTGCAGAATGATGGGCAAATACCAGGAATATCTGTTGTTTTTCAAGCAAAGGCTTGATTGTGCTTTTTAAGAACAGATATGAGTTTGCTTTTCTTTTCTTTGGATAGCTGAGATGATATGATAACAGGAAGAAAAGAGGGTTCTTCGAGGAATATATATTCTAGATTATCAGGAAGAGGTTTAAGTTCGAGATCCGTAGGAGGGTCTTCAAGAGATGTTTTGATCTTATAATTAGTATTGATGGTGATTTTTTTGAATGGTGCATCTTCAGTGTCGAATTCAGAGTCAGAGTTTTCATCGACAGTCATTGCCATGAATTCATCGAATTCAGCAAAGATTTCTTCTTCGAGAAGGGTTCCTTCGATGGAATGAAGAATTTTACTACCTTCGTCTAAAAGAGCGTCGAAATTTTCTTCTAAGATTTCATTGATGACATCGATACTAAAACAGGTATCATCGTTGTTGCAATAGTAGTGTTTCATGCTGAATCGATATGAAAATTATTCATTCAGTTCAAATCTCCAAGGTTGAGTTGTCTCTGTTTAACTCGAATAACTGCATCAGCAGTGTGAAGAAAGGGCCATCCCAGAATTAGGGGAACTTTACTATCTTCTTCCATCTTGAGAATAACGAAATCGAAAGGAAAGGTGAATTTACCAACTTCAACGAGCATATTTTCAGCTATTCTGACAGGGTAATGGAATGATCTGTCGGTAAGTTACGTCATTTTGGTAGTGTAAGCAGTGTCAAGAGATAATTTGGCATATAGCGAATATGGCATAAGGTTAATGCTAGCACCAAGGTCAGCTAAGGCATTACAGGAGAAAGTTTTGTCGAAATTACATAGAATAAGAAAACTTCCAGGGTCTCCGAGTTTAGGTGGAACTTTATTTTAGATCATTACTGAACTTTCATCGCTTAAGAAAGCGGCAGAGATTTGTTCGATTTTATGTTTGTTGCTTATGAGTTCCTTGAGAAATTTTCCATAATTAGGCATTCGAGCCAAGACATCGATAAGAGGTACGTTGATTCGAACGGTGCAGATCATATCAAGAAATTTTCTGTATTGAGCTTCCATTTTCTCTTTCCTTAGACGTTGAGGAAACGGAATTTTTGGTTTGTACGATTTGGGTAATGGAGTTTCCTTGACTGGTTTTGGATTTTGTGTTTTTGGTTGTGGTGTAGATTCTTCGTCTTCATCATCGCTATCGAAGTTGATAAGATTTTCAGAATCGTTTTGTTGATCATTTTGGTTAACTGGTGGGTTGTAAGATTTACCACGTCTTGTGAATACGACATTCACATGCTCATTGCGAGATTGCGGTAGTTGGTAAGCTTTGGAATTATGTCCTTTTGGGTTTGGTTGAGTGTTACTTGGAAGAGATCCAGAGGGTCGACCAGATTGCTTATCAGCAAGTCTGTCGAACTTGGTTTTAAGGTTCTGGATTGACGCATGATAATTTTTGGCTACGGTTTCGAGTTGGGTCTTGAGATTCAATGAAGGTATCTTTTAACGAGTGTTGGGTCAATTGCTGAGATTTCATGAAATCATTGAATTGTTTTTGAAGATCATAAGGTTTGTCATCAGTATTGGATCGATAGTTGTCTCGGTTATAACTACTTCGTTCGTTTGAACACCAATTATCGCGATTTGAATCTCGGTCGCGGTAATCATGGTAAAAACGAGTCTTACGAAAAGTTTGCATGAATTTAGCTTCTTCCTCTCGGGATATAGGTATATCATCTTTATCTGGTTATGTTTTTTAGCGTGGTTTTGGAGTTCTTTATACTGAGCATCCATTTTCAGGGTCATGGCATCCATTCGGGCCATAATTTTGTCAGTATTGGAATTACTGCTACCTTCATTGGCGAAAGCAACGGTTTTCTTGAGAGATGTTTTGGCTTTCTGATTTTTTGCCTAATCGAGCTTGAGTAAGACTTTATCTTCGAGAAGCTGATAAGCTTGATTTGGAGTTTTATAGAGGAAAATACCACCAGCTGCGGCATTTAAAACTTCTTGGGTTATTTCGCTTAGACCATGATAGAAGATTTTGATAATGTTGCCTTTGGACAGATTGTGACCATGACAGTTTCGGAGCATTTCCTTCATACGAAGCCAAGCGTCGGTTAGAGATTCAATTGGATTAGGGACTTTTTGGTGAAATGATTTAACATTCAAGGACTTTTTGGTAATTTCAAGGGTTTGTCTTCACATGAGTTGACCATGGTTGACTTTTGTTGACCCAAGCTTGATAAATACCCGACTCTTATGTACTCTTTCCGTTCTCGTGTTCGTTTTTGTCCGATTTTTGGCTCTTTTCATGTAATTCTTGTAATATCCGTACCTACACATCATAAAAGACAAAATATACAATATACAAGCATAATATATTCATCTTTTCATCTTTTAAAGGTCATTTTTGATATAAAACGAATATGTAATTTCTCACATATCATTCTACCATCGAATTTATTTCCTTTGACAAAAGTTAAGTGGTTACCTTTGATAGCAAATTCGTTAGCAGTTTCAGGAATAGTGATTGCGGAACCGAGAGTCGGAGCGACAACACGGTCAGCAGCCACATGGGTTCATCATCCATTGGATAAAGATTTTCAAGAGTAACTAGAAAGTGACAGAAATGTTTGATGTCGAGAATTGCCGGATAGATAATTCTCGGGTTTTTAGGCGGATTGTTTCTTTGATCGTATGGAACTCTTCTGTTTCGTCGACGACGTCTTCGATTCAGAGTTCGTTCAAGTTCAGGTAATGGTTCAACAAGTTCAAAATTGGAAGCACGTGTATGCATCCAAGAGAGAAATTATTTAGGGTCAGTTTGCCAGAAAATTATACGGCGATTTGAAAAAGAGGGGCAGTTAAAGAAATTTTCTAGAGTTGGACTACAGAACAGCTAAGAAATCCCCGGCATTTTTCACAAAAAAAATTAATTCAAAAAGGTTCAAACAAGGTTGCGTGAAGTGCAAATCAATATCGAAGATATCCTTCCCCAAACTAAAATGAAACATTGTCCTCAATGTTTGAAAAATAAGGGTCAAAAGGAATCTAAACAAAAATTCTAAGGACATGCCAAAAGAATAGATGTTAGTTCAATAAAGACAAGGATAAAAGATTTCCCACGTTATGAAGAGAAGATTGGAGATCTCAAATGGAAATTGTGGGCATTGCTTTGTTCTTCCACAAATTTGAACCATGAATCTTCCAAAATCCGGAAAACCTAGACAAACAAACATAAACAACCAACAAGAACGAAAGAGAACAAGCCTCCTCTCATCATTTTCATTGTTAGCTCAAAATCGATTTAAACCGACTTAGTTTTTGTTAACCAAGTACAAGCTATACTTGACCCCGAATTGATTTGTCCTTGGGGAAGCAAAGAAAAAAAAATAGAAAGAAAATAAAAAGATAAGCATGGGGTGCCTCCCACGAAGCGCTTGTTTATTAAAGAGTCCCCTAGCTTGACTCATTTCCCCAAACTAGGTTCATTATGGAGGATAAAAATGAGGGTGAAGAAATTCCGAAGGACGGATCCTTCCCCAAACTAGGGAATTAGTATGGATGAAGGGTGGGTCGGGTGGGATAAAAGTATCAAGAGTTAAAGAACTCTTCCTTGTAAGCACATTATCAAAAATACCCGGTTTAAAAACTTTATCTTCACTCCCCGTGGAGTAAGATGCGGGTAAAACCTCGTATCGTGACAATTGGTAAAAATGATCGTATTGTGAAAACGTTTAAATCATTGTTTTCTCCCTTATTAAGCAAAACATCATTTTCACCTCCTCCCGGGTCAAAGGTTTCATCATCATTAGAAAGATTGAACAAATCATCGACCATGGAAAGAAATTTCCTTTCAACTTGTGAAATATTTTCCCCATAAGTATGTGAGTAATTAAACATGACCTCTACGGGCTCAACCTTGATGGGTAAAATATCGACCTCGGGAAAGGGAAAGAGAACATCGTCAATTGGTTCCTCAAACGGAGACATCCCCTCCTGAGTCATCATCGGTATCAATTCCCGGAGGAATCATATCACAAGATATATCAATCTCCTCCTCATTATCTTGAAAATCATTTTCAACATTAGAAACATCCGGAGGAAGAAGGTTTTCATTAAGCAAATCATCGAAAAACTTTAAATCTCCCTCCGTTTCACAAGTATCATTAATTTTCTCTTGATTTGAAATAACCTCATTTTGAAAGACATCTTTCTCCAAAGTAATGATTTCCTCATCGAGTTCAAAAAGTGGATTTGAAAAACATTTAAATGTATCAAATTTATTTCCCACTTTCGAACTTGACTCGTCATAACTTGAGAATTCCTTTGTTTTGTTCAAAAAGCACATTTTCAAAACCCTTGAAATTTAGATTTCCATTGAATTACCCTTTAAAGAAATCCACATTCCTTGCATCGTTGGACTCTCTTGGGTATAGGATTAAGAATCTCAACACTATAACTTTTTTAATATTCGTCGACTCCGTAGAAGGAGTAGTGTTTTGATTTTGTCATCACCATTAAAAAGAATCCTAATGGCAAATCCGCAATGGTTTTCGAATTTGAATTTCTATTCATTAAATAACTCATTTTTGAAAAATCTTTCAATTACACCATTAGGAAAGATCGTTAGACTCTCTTGGGATGAGAAGGAATCTTCAGAACACTAATCGAATAATCTTTTGATGTGTCAAAATGCACTTCTCCCATTTTTAAAGAGTTAACGGTTTCTAAAATCGGGACATCGGGTGTAATAGGAGTATCAATTTCCTTAATTCCAATTATCCCCAAATATCCAATGGAAGTGTTATCATAAATGGAAGTAGGATTTAAAAAATCTTTCACCAATTCATCAAAACGTTTTTGATAGTCCTCATCGTAATACTCATCGGGAATAACGTCTAGCTCTCTTGGGGTTGGGATAGGATACTTAACACTAGATTTCCGTGAATCTTTTGGTGTGTTAAGATGCTCATCCCCCATTTTTAGAGAACTAACGGATTCCTCGGGAATTCTTTGCATTTCTCCTAAAGAAATTGTCTTACAAAACACTTTAAATCCTTTTAATGATGGATCAATGCGAGATCGCCTCGAGCGAGTAGAAGCTTTAGAAAGAGAATTTTCGATTTTTAAACATTCTTTCTTTTTACGTTCGGCTTCTAACTCCTCGGCCTCTTTTTCTTTAGCAATTCGCTCTCTCTCTTCTCTTTGCTTTTTTATCACACTATCACAAAGTTCTTTAAATGTATCAAGAAATTCTTGATTCTTTATTCTTTGTGCTTTCAACTCTTCTTTAAATTCATCATTTTGTAGATTGAAACATTCGTGATCCATATGATACCCTCCACATGTCTCACAAATTGGATAACCATTTTCGCACCACAATTGAGTACAACAATAGTCTTCGTGAGAACCACGGCAATTCAAACACAAAGCAACACATGAATTATCTTGTAAATCATGTGTTATTACCCACACCATCCATGACAAGAATAACCGAAAAGTGGGAGGTGTGGTATAAAAGATTAGGAAATATCTTGTTAGCACTTGATCATACTACAATTGAAGCAATCTCCATAACAAGGTTTGAACCACACCTCGCATCAAGTCCAACACGGGCCAATGCGTGATTCGTTGTCCTTCGCATTGAAACAAGATAAAACCCGTAATGTCGACTTAATAAAGAATCAAAAATATAGAGGGGTTGAGAAGAAGAATTATTAGAATAAGAGGATAACGAAGAATATTTTTGGATTTTTAAGTTTTTTTTCTTTAACTAATTTTTTATTTATTAAAGGCTTAAAATTCTAAGAATGGAAAAATAATCGAGAAAGAACTCAACCAAAAGATCTACTCACGTCACAGTAGCTCTCTAACCAACTAACCAAAAAGAAATAGCCAAAGAAAAGGGTAAAGAGCCGCGGCTCTTTTAGAATAACCCTTTGTCCCTTGAGGCGATCCGAAGACCAGGCCTGCCTACTCTCTTTAATGAATAAGCCAACTAGAGGTGAGTCATACCTGGCGAGTGTCAAAAATGGGAGTGTTTATTTCTTTGGTTGCGATGATATTATGATAATACTCATTTAAGAGTATTATATTATTGTTAGATTCCATTTTAAAAAAGGAATTTCTTTTTTTATATGTTTTCAATTGCTTCTTATTATTTAACTTTTATTTATAGTAAAAAGAAAAGAAAATATATTTTTTTACTTTTCATATAAAGGATAGACTTAAGACTGCGCGTGATCGCCAGAATAGTTATGCTGATAAGAGGAGGAAGCCGCTAGATTTTAGTGTAGGTGACTATGTCTTGCTCAAAGTATCGCCTTGGAAAGGTGTGGTACGCTTTGGGAAGAAGGGGAAACTAACACCTAGATTTGTTAGACCTTTTGTGATCATTGAGAAGGTAGGTCTTGTAGCCTATAAACTTGACTACCTAAGGAGTTGAATGGTGTTCATGACACGTTCCACGTGTCTAACCTTAAAAATTGTTTGGCTGATCCAACACTGCAAGTGCCTTTGAATGAGATCCAAGTAGATGCTAAGTTAAATTTTGTGGAAGAACCTGTAGAAATCTTGGAACGAGAGTTCAAGAAGCTTTAGCAGAGTAGAATTTCCATCATCAAGGTTTGGTGGAATTCGAAACGTGGACCTGAATTCACGTAGGAAGGTGAGGACCAGATGAGACTTAAGTATCACCATTTGTTTAGTGCTAGTAGTAGCTGAATTTTAGGGTTGAAATTCTTTTAAGGGGGGTAGAATGTAACCCTTACCATTTTTGTGAGTTTGAATGTTCTAATTTAGTCCTTTGACTATTTGACTTTTGTCATTTTATGTTAGAACAAGCACTGTATTGACGGTGGTGGATTTATGTGATTGAGGTGTTTTATGGTTATATGGTGTATAATAATCCTTTTTAGAGGGTATTATTATGTTGATTATGTTCTGGGTGGTTTGACCCGTGAATAACGTGAAATGCCGAAAACGAGTTCTGACACGTCTGATAATGTTCAAAATTAGTTTTTGGGAAGTATAATGTGGAAATATGTCGTGTAAATACTCTAGGTTATGGGAAAAGTATTTTTAAAGTGAATGAAAATGCTAAGTAACTTCGGAGAATATTTTACGATCGAGGTTTTTGAGTTTAAGCGATCCCGACACAAAAACGAAGACACCTGAGGCCCTAGAATGCTCTAACCGGTTATAGACCAAGAGGGGACAAGGATGGCTTATTTTTAGCTCCTTGGTCCTTTGTTGGTACAAGTGTTGACTTATATGTTTTGTTCTCATCTCATTATTCATACACACACACATTATTATTTCAAAAACACACACCTTGTGTGCTCTCTCCTTGCGCCCGATCTAAAACACGCACACACACACTCTCTATTTTTCAATTTTTGATCAAAAACATGAAGATTTGCGAAGTCGTGGGTTGATTCTAGTATTCGGGTTATAGTTAAAACTATGTTTGGGTAGTCAGTTCGTGTTCGTTCTCGGTTTTCAAAACCCTAATTGTAAGTTTCTAAAATCTTGATTTAACTTGTACTTTTGTGTGTTAAATGATGCATAGAAGCTAGATGTACGGTGCGTTTGTTAAAAATCGAACACGAAAAGTTTACGAAAGGAATAAAAGGGTGCGTTTGGTTCGAATAGAAAATAAAAAGGAAATAAGGATTTTGTAGTTTTATTGTTGTGGTTATGATGGTTGAAAAACATTTATTTACTATTTAGCTTATTTTGGATACTGGATTAGTTGGCTTATTATTAAGCAATTTTTGAGCTTATTCGTAGCTTATTAGCTTATTTTCGAGCTTAGTGGATTGGTTTTGGGAGCTTAAGGGCTCACGACCCAATAAGCCCAATAAGCCGTGGCTTATTGTAGGCTTATTGTGGTCCGGGTTATTTTGTTAGCTATTGTTTTGAGCTTATATTTACTAATGGGCTTTGGTATTGGGCCTAAAATATATATTATGCATATAAATATCTTAATGGATCCTTATTGGCCCTTAAGGCTCAATAAGTGTAAATTAGTCGTTTTATGAGTTTTGGGGAACTTTGAAAAATGGGACATACTTATGAATTAATATTGGAAGTCGTTTGGGAAATACGTTTAGGTAAACATTGCGAAATATGGATTCTTGGCATTTTATCAGAAAATAGTAAATTTGTGGAATATTGTTTGAAATAAAGGTATAAAAACCTTGGAAAACGTTGTATAAACGTACGGGTCATGTCAAAGTTTTGTAAAAAGTCTATAGTTCGAATTTTTACTCAAAACGTGATTTTCAATAAAATAATAAAATATTATTATTTTAATATGTCAACTAAAAGATGAAAAACGTATTTTTTTGAAACTTTTCTAAATTGTTTAATTCAATTAAACGTTTCGTTTCTTATAACTTAAATGATGAAGTAATGGTAATTAAGAGTGACTCGGGTGAAACGGTGGATTTAGTACCGAATTTATATATCATATTAAAAATATATATACTATATATTATATATATATATATAAATATCTTTATAGATATATATATTAAATTATATAGAGGGAAGGGTTCAAGAGAAAACCATATTTATTGTGTAAAAAAAACCTAAAAACCAAACAGATGCACTGAAAAAACCAAAGACGGATAATGCCTTCATTTTTTTCAGGCTAATAAAAAAGATTTTTCATGTACTAAGTTTAGTATATTTTAGTGCATCAGTTTAGAGTTTTTCCTAGTTTATCTTCCACCGAGATTAGGTTTTCTCCTCGATCCCATCCAATATATATATATATATAAATATAATATATATATATAAAGTATATATATAATATATATAAATATAAGTATTTGTTTACTTATACTAATAATAGCAAGGTATAAGTATATATTATACAAAAGTATGAGTTGGAAGTATGTTATTTTTGAAGATAAGTCATCAACCACCACACCACTGAAAACGTTAAGGATCAACATACAACATGCGTCTGAACTCTATGCATCAAACCAGAAAAACTATTTTGGAAATAAATGTCTAAGTGGAACATTAATTGGACTAGGTCGTGTTCGGACGTCGTTGCATTTGCTTGTGTGATATTGAGTTGGCTGGTTAAGACCTTTGCTTGAGGTGAGTTCTCGTAGCCCCGCTTTTTAAATCTTTTCCTTGGAGGAAAATGATACTTAAATATGTTTTGAATTGTTTATCTGAACTATGCGAAACGTGATTTTATTTTGGGACAATTTATGTGCTTATGACTGCTATGTGAATATTATGAGATATGATTATTCTTACATGCATCGAGGTGCATGGTAAGGTGTGTGATTTGCATGGATTGCTATGTTTGTGAAAGGTTGCCCTATTGTAAATGCTCTAGTACTGGTAGGCTTTAGGTGCATATAACCTTGGGGTTGCGACCCCAAGAACGTTGGTACACGCTGGTGATAAGACTAGCGAGGATGCTAGGTCTTGGTACATGATTAGCAGGGATGCTAAGTCATGGGTTGTGATTGTTTTGCATATATTCACTGTCATATTGCACAATTGTCCATTGCTTGAGATATTGGCACAGTGACTGGGTTTCCTTCAAACCTACGAGCTTACCAACATTATTGTTGACGTTTTCGAGTATCATTTTCAGGTGAAGAGAATGATCATTAAGGTTGTGATGTGTGATAGCAGACTTTATGTGTATTATGTATGGATCATGTTTGAGAGATCTTGCTTTTAAAGTATGTTATGGATTTATTTTCATGAGGATAGATGTTTAAGATTGTTTGGACCCCTGCGTGGTCATTTGGATTTGTAAGTGACTATGTGATGTGTTCTTGTTGGGATTTCATTCAAATCTGTACTTGAGATGGAAGATCTTCATGACACATTTTCATTAATGCATTTTAGAACTTCTCTATTTTGTATCTTGTGTTATGATGGATCATTCTTGTCGCATACCCGTGTTTCTGCCTTTGTCGGGGTGTGATAGATTGGTAATCAGAACCAAGGTTACAGAGAACTATGTGGTTTGGCCTAGACTATAACCTAGAAACCTTCATATAGTTGCGTTATAGGATCTATGTGCGCGGTGTTCCGCTTATACGTGCTTATATGGGTATATGGTATAGCGTATTAGATAAGTCAATCATTGAAATGTGTGAGTCTAATACTGGGTACGACTGGGAAAGGATACGAGTATAAATAGGGTGGCCAACGTAGTTGTAAACGTATCACAACTCACGCGTATTAGTATTATCGTTCACACAAATCGGTGTGACACCTTAGGGTCGTATGTGTATGTGTGTGTGTGTGTGTGTGTGTGTATGTGTGTGTATATATATATATATATATATATATATATATATATATATATATATATAATTATATATGTATGGGGTATATTAAGACCATCTATGAGTTAACTTTTGCCTCCTACCTAATGTTGCACATGTTCTCCCTCGTGTAGATAATGTCGCCAAGGATGACGACTCGCAGTGCTGGCGGGCCTGCTGCCGCATCACGAGGAGGGGGAACGGGTAGACGAGCGGGTAGAGGAGATGGTAGGACTAGAGGTATCTCGGGTGATTAGGGTAATAGTGGAATTGATATTCAAGGTGGCCAAGTAGGTGGCCAAGTAGGTGGTCAAGGTACTGAGGTGAACGATGGTGTTTATGGAGTCCTTGACTTCTCCACTATCATTGCACAACATTTGCAAAACTTACTTCCCACTATCTTAGCCTAAGTAGGTAGCTAAGGTAGCGATCAGGGGAATGGTAGGAATCAAAACGGTGATGCCGTAAATGGTAGGAATCCTTGAGAGCGAGTAATGAGATACAAAAGTTGGAAACTTAGTTGTGGAATCACATCATGGTCGGAGCTGGCCATACTGCGTATACTGACAGATTCCATGAGTTGGCTAGGTTAGTTCCTTACTTAGTTACCCCTAAGATCAAAATTGTTGAGAGGTACATTTATGGCCTTGCTCCACAAATTTGAGGGATGGTGGCAGCAACAGAGCCATCGACCATCCAAAAGGCTGTACAGATTGATGGCACGCTGACTGATGAAGCCCTTAGGAATGGGTCAATCAAAAAGAACCCTGAGAAGCGAGGAAATGGCGGAGAACCTAGTAAGGATAGGAATGGAAGGGAGGATAACAAGATAACTAGGACTGGGAATGCTTTTGCTACAACCACAAACCCTGTTAGGAGAAAGAACACGGGTACAGACCCAAGTGTACCACCTGTAACTTTCACCATCCACCTGAGGCATCCTGTCGCACTTGTTTCAACTGTAACCGCCTTGAACATGTTGCTAAGGATTATAGAGTGGTGCTTAGGAATGTGAACCCCATCAATGCTAGAAATCCAACTGCTAGGACCTGTTACGAGTGTGGTATTACCGATCATTTCAAGGCAGCATGTCATAGGTTAAATCAAGCTCAAAGGCCAGTGGGAAATCATCAGAACCAAGTCGTGGCTGTTAATAGGGGTCAGGGTCGTGGGAACAACCTTAACCAGGCACGTGGAAGAGAATGTATGTTGGGAGCAGAGGAGGCTCACTGGGACCCGAACATCGTGACGGGTACGTTCACTTTAAACAATCATTATGCAACAACCTTATTTGACTCTGGTGCCGACTATAGTTTTGTTTCCACTACTTTCATACCTTTGTTAGGCATAGAACCCAATGACTTAGGATTTAGTTATGAGATTGAGATAGCTAGCGGGCAGCTAGTAGAAATCGATAAGGTCATTAAGGGATGCAAACTAGAAATAGAAGGTCACGTGTTTGATATATATTTGATACCGTTTAGAAGCGGGAGTTTTGATGTGATCATAGGCATGGATTGGTTGTCTAACCATAAGGCTGAGATAATCTGTCACAAGAAGGTAGTTAGAATACCACTACCGAACGGCAAAGTACTTAGAGTTATAGGAGAAAGACCGGAGGAGAAAATGAGGCATGTTATAAGTGCTAAGGCCAACGAACAAAAAACAAGAGGAGATTGTTGTAGCTAGAGACTTTCCCGAGGTATTTTCGGATGACCTATCAGGATTACCATGTATTCAAGAAATTGAGTTTCGGATTGAGTTAGTCCCTAGAGCAATACCAGTTGTGAAATCTCCATATCGATTGGCACCTTCTGAAATAGAGGAGTTATCGAGTCAACTCAAGGAACTCCAGGACAAGGGTTTCATTCGACCAAGCTTATCGCCTTGGGGAGCACTGGTATTATTCGTGAAGATGAAGGATGGTTCCTTTAGGATATGCATTGATTATAGAGAGCTGAACAAGTTAACCATTAAGAATCGTTATCCACTCCCTAGGATAGACGACCTATTCGATCAGTTGCAAGGATCACGATACTTCTCTAAGATAGATCTTAGGTTCGGATACCACCAGCTGAGAGTGCATGAGGATGACATTCCAAAGACTGCGTTTAGAACTCGTTATGGACATTTCGAGTTCATAGTGATGCCCTTTGGTTTGACTAATACACCAGCGGTATTTATGGATCTGATGAACTGAGTGTGTAGGCCGTATCTAGACAAGTTTATGATAGTATTCATTGATGATATCTTGATTTACTCTAAGACCCGGGAAGAGCATGAAGTACACTTAGGGCTAATCTTAGAATTGCTCAAGGAAGAGAAACTGTATGCTAAGTTTCCTAAGAGTGAATTCTGGTTACGAGAAGTATAGTTTCTTGGACATGTGATTAATGAAGATGGTATTCATGTAGACCCTAGTAAGATTGAAGTAGTAAAGAATTGGGAAGCCCTTAGAACTCCATATGAAGTTCGTTCATTCTTAGGATTGGCAGGGTATTATCGTAGATTCATTAAGAACTTTTCTAAGATAGCTAAGCCGCTTACAGTCTTGACTCAAAAAAGTAAGACCTACGATTGGGGTGAGGAGCAGGAAAATGCATTTCAAACTTTGAAGGATAAGTTGTGTAATGCACCTGTTCTAGCTCTCCCCGATAGTTCAAAAGATTTTGTGGTGTATTGTGATGCATCAGGCCTAGAATTAGGATGTGTATTGATGTAAAGAGGTAAAGTGATAGCGTATGCATCTAGGTAGTTGAAAATCCATGAGAAGAATTACACCACCCATGATTTGGAACTGGGTGCGGTTGTGTTTGCACTTAAGATTTGGAGACATTATTTGTATGGGACAAAGAGTGTCATATATACTGATCATAAGAGTCTCTAGCATACCTTTAGTCAGAAGGAACTGAACATGCAACATCGTCGCTGGATAGAGCTTTTTAGTGATTATGACTATCAAATTCACTACCATCCTGGTAAGGCAAATGTAGTAGCAGATGCACTGAGTAGGAAAGAGAGAGTGAAACCTAAGAGAATTAGAGCTATGAATATGACCCTTCAGTCGAGTATCAAGTATAGGATACTAGCGGCTCAGAATGAGGCATCAGATGAGTTTGCGGGATTGTAGAGAGGACTAGATAAGATGATAAAATGTAGGAATGATGGTGCATTTTATTACCTGGATCGAATATGGGTCCCTTTGAAGGGTGATGTGAGAACCCTGATAATGGATAAAGCCCATAAGTCAAAGTACTCTGTACACCCAGGAGCTGATAAGATGTATTATGACCTTAGATATAGGTATTGGTGGCCAGGAATAAAGAAAGATATAGCGGTATATGTTAGTAGATGTTTGACTTGTTTGAAGGTTAAGGCTGAACATCAGAGGCCGTCTCGCTTACTGCAGCAACCTGAGATTCCCAAATGGAAATGGGAGGGGATAGCAATGGATTTTGTTGCGAAGTTACCGAGGACTAGTAGTGGGCATGACATAATCTGAGTCATTATGGACCGATTGACTAAGTCTGCTTATTTTCTACATATGCGTGAGGATTATAAGATGGATAGGCTGGTTAGGCTCTATCTGAATGAGATTGTTGCTAGGCACGGTGTGCCGATCTCGATCATATATGATTGTGATAGTCGATTTACATCAAGGTTTTGGCAGTCAATGCAAGAGGCATTAGGAACCCGTTTAGACATGAGTACAGCTTACCACCCTCAGACCGACGGTCAGAGTGAGCGTACAATCCAAACTTTGGAAGACATGCTTAGGGCATGCGTCCTAGACTTCGGGGGAAGTTGGGATGTTTATCTTTTATTAGTAGAGTTTTCGTATAACAATAGTTATCATTCTAGTGTGAGATGTACGCCGTTTGAGGCTTTGTATGGTAGTAAGTTTTGTTCCCCGATTATGTGAGCAGAGGTTGGAGAGGGTCAGTTAATAGGGCCTGAGTTAGTGCAAGAGACCACTGAGAAGATCTCGCGGATTAAGGATAGACTTAAGGCTGTGCGTGATCAGCAGAAAAGTTATGTCGATAAGAGGAGGAAGCCTCTAGAGTTTAGTGTAGGTGACTATGTCTTGCTCAAAGTATCATCTTGGAAAGGTATGGTACGCCTTAGGAAGAAGGGGAAACTAGCACCTAGATTTGTTGGACCTTTTGAGTTCGTTGAGAAGGTAGGTGTTGTAGCCTATAGACTTAGACTACCTGAGGAGTTGAATGGTGTTCATGACACGTTCCACGTGTCGAACCTTAAGAAGTGTTTGGCTGATCCAACACTGCAAGTACCCTTGGACGAGATCCAAGTAGATGCTAAGTTGAATTTTATAGAAGAACCTGTGGAAATCTTGGTGAGAGAGTTTAAGAAGCTTAAGCGGAGTAGAATTGCCATCGTAAAAGTTCGGTGGAATTCAAAACGTACACCCGAATTCACGTGGGAACGTAAGGACCAGATGAGACTTAAGTATCCGCATTTGTTTAGTGCAAGTAGTAGCTGAATTTCGAGGTCAAAATTCTTTAAAGGGGGGTAGAATGTAACCCTTGCCCTTTTGTGAGTTTTGAATGTTCTAATTTAGTCCTTTGACTATTTGACTTTTGTCAATTTTGTTAGAATATGTACCGTGTTGACGACGGTGAATTTATGTGATTAAGGCGTTTTATGGTTATATGATGTATAATAATCCTTTTAGAGGGTATTATTATGTTGATTATGTTTCGAATGGTTTAACCTGTGGATAGCGTGAACTGTCAAAAACGAGTCCCGACACGTTCGATAATGTTTAAAATGATTTTTGGGAAGTTTAATATGGAAATGATTCGTGTAAATACTCTAAGTTATGGTAAAAGTATTTTTAAAGTGAATAAAAATCCTAAATAACTTCGTGAAATATTTTACGATCGAGGTTTTTGAGTTTTAAGTGAATCCGACACAAAAATGACATCCCGGAAACCTCCTAGGATCCTTGTCCGGTTCGAGCCCCACAAAGGGAACAAGGTGGCTTTTTTAGCTAGATGGTCCAACCTTTAGTACATATGTGTCTTGTATCTATTCACAATGTTGGTAGAAATATTACGATATTTAATCTATACATTCTTTTCATGTTTTGGTGATGACAAACATCTAACTTATAACATATAATGTAAAGTGCTTAAGTTACTCGTGATCACAAATTATCAATGCATTCATACGACAACATCTCCCGACGTCTCAAGTCTGCTTCAACGAAGTTTGCACCCGACGTAAATCACTTAAGGTAAGAATAAATAAATGCTTAATTTATTTTATGATCAAATGAATTTTTATTTAACCTCGCATTTTTTTATAAAAATGTCATAAACATTTTTATAACTTTTAAAAACATTTTTAGATTTAAAAGAAATGTTTTATTCAAATAAATATTTTCAATTCAAATTTTCTACCTAAAAACGGCGAGAAATTTTCCAGAAAACACCTCATCTGGAAAAGATAAAAAAGGGAGCGTCCTGGTCTGGCCGGACCCCTTAAATATAAGGGTGGTCCCCTTAATTATAAGGGTGCCAGCACCCTAATTAAGGGGACCGACCAGATAAAATGTCTCCCTAGTTTGACTATAAATTCTGGACTGTTCCCTACTGATTTTCTCACCTTTTGCACTCATTCTTTTATGTCTAAAATCAGTTTATACATCACCTACAATCCTTTGATCATTTAATATTAAGCATTTATTTCCAAGTGATTCAAGCTTATTCCTCCAAGTGTAAGAGAAGAACTCTCGTTATCATCAAGATACGAAGTTATGTAGTTTAGTTAGTGCATTCGTGACATGTCTTACATTCACAATGTATAGATCGAGTCCATGTATTCTAAACTTGTGGAATAGTTAGATCTTTGTGATCATGGTGTGTATAGTTGTTAGATCGTGGTGATCATAGGAAGGTTAGTTAGATTGTGGTGATCTTAGTAAGTAGTGTTAGATTGATGTGATCAAGGTAGTGTCTAGTTGAAGTGAAGTGAAGTTGTGAAGTATAGAAAAGTTGTGAAGGGTAGAGAAGTCGTGAAGTTGAAGTGAAGTTGTGGAGTGAAGAGATGTTGTGAAGCGAAATTAAGTTGTTAATCATTGTGAAGTAGTGCTTGATTTGAAAATATTTGTGTTAAAAAGTTTAAAGTTTACACTTTTAAGGTTCTACTAGGCTTATATAGGTAAGTTATACAAGAACTTTTGAGTAAAAACATCAAAAAGCAAGTCTTTTAGTGTTTTGTAAAAGTTGAAGTTTGTTTTTGCAGGTGGCGAAATTATGAATTTATTGATGGCGAATTAACATTTTTTTGCAGGCGAATTAAGATTTTTTCTTGAAGCGATTTAAATATTTCTTTGAAGGCGGAATTAATCTATTTATGAAGGCGATTAATTTAATCTTCAAGGCGAATTAATCCTTTTTCAGTACAAGGCGAATTAATCACTTTTGTTCAAGGCGAATTAATCCTTTTTCAATTCAAGGCGAATTAATTCTTTTCAGTACAAGGCGAATTAATCACTTATGTTCAAGGCAAATTAAACCTTTTTCAATTCAAGGCGAATTAATCCTCTTCAGTATAAGGCGATTTAATCCTCTGTGTAACAAGGTGATTTAATCCTTACTTGGAAGGCGATTTAATCTCTCTGTTATCATCAAGGCAATTTAATCTTAAGCTCTTGAAGGCGATTTAATTCTAAGTCTTGAAGGCGAATTAATCTCTTCCTCATAGGCGATTCAATCAAATTTCATTTATACGGTTTATTTCTTTGATTTGTGAAATCTCGTGAAACGTTATTTTCTAGTTTACTCAAGAATTGTAAAATCCCGTGTATTCTCAAGACTTAAAACACTGAAAACCAACTCACTTTAACACAATTACTACTTATCACTGTTTCCCGAAATCACAAGTAATTTATAACCACAAATTTAACATTGACTATCTTGTGAATCATGATACTTTTGGTAAGGTGGACAATGTCTTTACAAAGTGGACAAAGAACCTGTATGATTTTTGAAAAGTAGACATGGAAAACTATAAGTATAACAAAGAGCACATAGATAGAATGATACTGAATAAGGGTCAACACTGGGTCCATCATTTGGTAATGATTGAAGAAAAATGGGGTGACAGGACAAAAGAAAATATAGTTGATTGCAGCTACAGTGAAAAATTTCAAGAACTGTTTTAAGACTTCGTGGGCAACTAATATCATTCTTCTAGGTCTACTTATGATATCTATTCACTTGTAATCATCACAGAGTTGCCTGGTGCTATGGAATAGAATTCAACTATTATGCCAAGGTATATTTTTGAACAAAGCATGAAGGGAGTGTATTTGTATGATGCGTTTGATAAGTTTGATCACATCAAGGAGGATCACTTCATATTATTTACTTGAGATTTACTCAGCTGAATGGGATTAATGGACATAAACATTTTACAAAATGAAATTGGGAGCAATTCAAGTCAATACAAGTTCTTAAACAGTCTCCCACTGAATGGAGGTAAGTTGTGATGATGTATAGTTGTAAAAGATTTGCTTGACTACAACTTTGATCAGCTTATTTGTATTTCAACAAAAAAACTCCATGGCATATGATAGTCTGACTTATGGGTGAACATAATCAAGATTAGTGCACTAGTTGCTAACCATAGAGACACATTCTCTTCAACACTTATTCAGTTTTATACATACAATCCTGGTTTAAACCACACTGTTTTCAACCATCTTTAGTCTCCTAAATAGGGTCAATCATCCCACACAACATTACTCAACTACTTATCATCATACTCTGTATTACTTATCGACAACCGTATCCAAATGGTTACTCATTTAAGTTCATAAGAGGCTTGTCCACAAAACCTATAATATGTTCCTCAAATTGAATATACCTTACTCTACTGTTTGATAACAAACACATCTTGCTAAATTTTCCCCAAATAGTTCTGGTTTGCAGTTCGTGTTTTAAACAGGAGATGACCTATTGATGTATTAAACAAATGTTGTCATTATGTTTACTATGTCAACATATGTTTCTTATCTACTAACAATAAGATAAGAAATTCATCAAACAAGAAACATGCAACCATTTCATAAACGGATGGGTAAATTTAAACCACTTCTGGGGAGACCATATTTCTTTATGCTGTGGTTCTTCAGAACAAGAGTTAAAATTAGGAACATGAGGAAGAAAGAATTCAAGGTCAACAACGGGTTGTGATAATGTTTTAACTGCCGAGGAGGTCACACGGAACGACAGTGCACCTAAACCAAGAGGAAAAGAGATGCTAATGCTTTTTTAAGGGATAATGTTTATTGTTTGAAGCACAGGAAATGGTTAAGTTATATATGAGAAGAATTGGAATTTTGCAGCCCTAGTATTGCAGAAGGTCAGTTAACAGATTGGTCCTTACACAATGCAGCTTATCAAGCTGTTGATTTGGAATGCATATGATTTGTTGTCGATGAGTTCTCTACAGCAAAGTGTTTTATAGTCCATTTTATCTAGTTACATTCAATGGTTTCTCCAGGTACACACTTGATAAATTAATAATGATTGCTAACTCAAGTGTGAAAGAGATGCTAAATTTGAACAATATCTTGTGAATTATCCATGAGAATTGAGATATACCAGTGATAGCAATATTTACATCGCCTTTACGCTTGTATCTGCTTGAACACAAAATGCAATATTCAGGATACAATTCTTTTGCATAATAGATGCCATGATATTATCTATGTTTGAACAACTGTCACAAAAAGTAACTAATTGTATCAAGGTCAATAAGGATAATCTAATTGCCAATGAATCCTTATTTACTGAGCTTGAAAGATACAAAGATTGGATAAAATTGCTAGAAGAAAGACAAAATTATATTTAGGTAATAGATAAAAGTTATATTGTTGTTATAAATTCGGGTAGAAAAAAATGCACAGGTTGTAGATTTGAAAGAATTTAATCTCTTAAACAAAACTATTTTTGAACAAATTAAAAGATGAAAAGGACATCGCTACCAAAAATTTAATGTTTTCAAAAGAACCAAGGAAAAGGAAGTTAAAGGAATATGATAACGAAATTCTTTGGAAAAGAAAGTTAAAGAACTGGAAAATATTGTGTATAAATTGGGTCAATCCGCGCAAACTGTGCATATGCTAATGAAGACACAAGTTTTCTATGCTAACAACCTTAAACAAGCTCTTGGTTTTCAAAATCCTTTCTATCTTAAGAAAGCTTAGCAGATTAGGCCAATGCTTTATGATGGTATTGTTATTGTAAGGAAACCATGTGGATTCCATTGATGATTCGGAAGAGACTTTGATGCTTGATGAAGGAGTGATCTAAATTCTTTTAAACAAATTGATCCGTGGTTTAGAAAAGAAAGTTAACATTAACCAATTAATTTTGCGGTCCTAAATTAATTGTTGATGATTTTGGTAAACATTTTATTTCCACAAACAAAGAATTTGTCTATGAAAGGACTTTCTGGTTTCAATTGTCAAACCTTCCATGGATTTTGATGATACTTCATGTTAAAGTAGATGTTCCTAGTGAACTACCTATGGTAAGTTTGGTAAACGCAAGCCTTAAAAAGCTTAAATTCCACCTTGCCCAGTTTGACTCTGTGGTGAAGAAAAGAATTACACCCGATGCTCTCACAGAAGGTGAATGGGGGTTTGAACAACATAAAGGTGTTTGTTATCTATGAAAATTATTTCATTTTTAAAATATTCAAAAAGATATTTAAATGGTGTTTTGATATAGGATTTCTAAATGAAATAACCAAAAGTTAAAATCAGTTTTCAACTCAAATGGAAATGTGGTCAACTTGTATTCAGTAGAAAAAACGATGTTTGGAAATTACCAACAAACAAGTTTTAAATGAAAACGATCGACTCTTGGAACAACTCATTTCTCAAGATATTGTGAATATTTTTGTGAACTCTTCTGAGAATATGAATGCTTTAGTGAATGTGAATTCTTCTAGTGCTATGAATGATTCTGTGAATTATGTTGAGATGTGAAACAAGTGTCTCGAACTTGAAGTTGAGCTTATCAAACAACATAACATGGTTAAAAAAAGAGGAGTATAACAAAATTTTGAAAAGATATTCTCAACTTGAGCAACACTGCATTTCTCTTGAACTTGCAATGCAACTCAATAAAGAAATTTTTTAAAAGAATAACACATTGTAAACAAATGACGACCTACAATTTAATCAAATCTTTGAATTTAATAATTTGAGAGCTAAGCTTCAAGCAAAAGACACAACAATCAAGAAGTTTAAGACACAAATTAAGTGTGTGCCTAAAACTTCTACCAGTGAAAGTGTGAAAAAGGACCTAGATGAGATTAGACTCAATATAAATGGAATTAGGGTGTCAAAAAATAATTATTTAAAAATAAAGCATTTAAAAATTGATTATAACAAGAACTTTATGACTCAATTAAACCAACACGTGTTCGTGCAAAAGAACATAGTGAAGCTTTAATTGATCAATTGAACAAAAGTCTATTGAAAATTCTATTTTAATTGCAACTTAGGAAAAAGTTTTTTGTATAAACATCAGCATTTAAAAATGATTTAGAAATTAAAAAGGAAAAGAAAGTAGAATAATGCTGTAAGCATCTTGCTACCTCTTGCTCCAGGAATGGTATCAGATAACCCTTGTAAATTGGCTCCTAGGGATAAGAATAATAGGGAAACTTACTTTTACTACTTATGCTTATAGGAAGGATGTTACTATTCTTAGGGAGATAGGTTGAAAAGCCTAAATTACTAAATCCTTTAGATAGTGCATCTTACACTGCTTGTAAGTATGTTAAGCTGATTCAAGTGTTGCTAGGCTATGTTAAAGATACATGCCCTGATATTTACAAACCTAGTGAGAAATTAGTTGCGGTCACACCAATGAACCAAGTCAAAAAAGTTAGGTTTTCTGAACCTCTCACATCCTCAAACAACATTAAACAGGTAGAGTCATCTAAATCTCATTATTTAACACACCTGTGTGTCTTCTACAGTTGAAAAAAAATGTTCAAAGCCTTCCGGCAATACAAAGAATGATAGGATTTCGCGAACATCAAGTAGTAATGAGAATTCTAAAGTAGAAGTCCAATCAAGAAAAGTTAAATCTAGTTTGAATAAAAGGAACTCTGACTCTAAAAATGTCTATAATGAACATGTTAAGCATCCTGTTAAAGGTGCTAACGCTCTTTGTTTTGTATGCAATGAATGTTTGTTTGATGTTAATCATGCTATGTGTTTAATTGATCATGTGAATAGTATGAATGTGCGTGCTAAATCTGCCTCTAAGAAAATAAAAAGAGAAAAGAATGGAAACCTACTGGAAAAGTGTTTAACTCTGTTGGATATAAATGAAAACCCATTGGAAGGACTTTCACCTTAGATGGAAATGCGTGCCCTTTAACTAGGTTAACCGCCACTAATAAAGTGCCTCTTAGGGTTCCTATTCCTCTTGAAGTAGTTGCACCAAAACATGTAGTAACAAGAGTATATACCAGGAGACCTAAAGTACCTAAGTCTGTTTAAAATAGCAAACCTAAGGTTGCAAAATCTATGACTGCTTACAGAATGGAACCCGGTATATCTCAGGGATCTGATACTTCAGTTGCTCCATCTTCTTCTTCTCTTATCGACTGCAGGTTGTCCAAATTGTTCTGTGGTATTTGGACTCTGGATGCTCCAAGCACATGACCGGAGATTGCTCTCAGCTCACCAATTTCGTTCATAGATTTCTCGGTACTAACAAATTCGGTAACAACCAAGTTGCAAAGATTATGGGGTATGGTGATTATCAGATAGGGAACATCACAATTTCAAGGGTTTATTATGTGGAAGGACTAGGACACAATCTATTCTCAGTTGGTCAATTTTGCGACTCAGATCTTGAAGTAGCTTTCTGAAAACACACATGCTTTGTTCATAATCTGGAAGGTGTTGATTTACTCTCAGGATCTTGAGGAACTAACTTGTATTCTCTGTACATTAGGGATATGATGGCGTCTTCTCCTATATGTCTCTTGTCAAAAGCCACAAAAACTAAGTCATGGTTATGCATCGTCGTTCGTCTTATTTAAATTTTGGTGATATTAATCACTTGGCCAGACACGGTCTAGTATGTGGTCTTCCCAGACTTAAATTTGAAAAGGACCATTTGTGTTCTGCATGTGCCATGGGAAAAAGCAAGAAACAATCACATAAACCTAAATCTGAAGACACCAATCAAGAAAAACTATATCTTCTACACATGGATCTTTGTGGGCCTATGCGTGTTGCAAGTGTAAATGGGAAAAAGTACATCCTCGTCATTGTGGATGATTACTCTCGGTTCACATGGGTGAAGTTTCTAGCATCAAAGGATGAAGCTCCTGATTTTATAATCAAGTTTCTGAAAATGATACAAATTAGATTGAATGCAACTGTGAGGAACATTCGTACAGATAATGGAACTGAGTTTGTTAATCAAACTCTATGAGACTACTATGAACAGGTTGGCATCTCTCACAAAACATCAGTTGCATGAACTCCACAACAAAATGGTGTTGTTAAAAGGCAAAATCGTACTCTTGTTGAAGCCGCTTGAACAATGTTAATCTATGCCAAACTCCTTTATTTCTATAGGCCGGGGCAGTTGCTACCTCATGTTACACCCAAAATCGATCCATTATATGATGTTGCTATAGAAAAACTCCTTATGAGCTCTTACATGATAGAAAACCTAATTTATCCTACCTTTACGTTTTTGGTGCACTTTGCTACCCATACAATGATAGTGAGAATTTAGGCAAACTTTAAGCTAAAGCTGATATAGGTATTTTCATTGGATATGCACCCAAGAAGAAAGCTTACAGTATTTACAACCGACGTACTCAAAAAATCATTGAAACCATCCATGTCGGTTTTGATGAGCTGACGGCTATGGCTTCTAAACAAAGAAGTTTAGAACCCGCGCTTCATGAAATGACTCCTGTAACACCCTATTAAGGACTCGTTCCAAACCTTCCTCCTTCAGCACCGTTTATACCACCATCGAGGCATGAATGGGATCTTGTGTTTCAACCAGTGTTTGATGAGTTCTTCTCTCCTCTAGCTAGCGTTGCCTTTCCAGTTCGTGTAGAAGAAACTCCAGCTCCTATTGAGTCAAACGGTGCACCTTCCTCAACAACTGTTAATCAAGATGCACCCTTACCAAGTACCTCACAAACCACTCTACAATCACAATCCTAAACAATTCCTCTCTATGCTAAAGAAGAGTCACATAACCTTGAGGTTGCACATATGAGTAATGATCCTTATAAGCATTCTAATTCCAAAAACAGTTTCTGAAGAATCTTCATCATCGGATGTTATTCCTACTAACGTGCATCTGTCGCTCCATCTCAGAAAACATCAGTAAATGGACAAAGGATCATCCGCTACAAAATATAATTGGTGAACTCTCCAGACCCATTTCCACAAGACTCCAACTACACGAACAAGCCCTGTTCTGCTACTATGATGCTTTCCTATCTTCTATTGATCCAAAGACTTACAAAGAAGCTTTAACTAAATCATGCTGGATTGAGGCAATGCAAGAAGAGATGAATGAATTCGAACGTCTTAAAGTATGGGAACTTGTTCCTCGTCCAGATAAAGTGATGGTTATCACCTTAAAATGGATATACAAGGTGAAATTGGATGAATTGGGGAGGAATATGAAAAACAAGGCTAGATTGGTAAGCTCGTGGACTACCTTCAGGAAGAGGAATTGATTTTGAAGAATCCTTGCTCCTCGTGTATAGACAGAAGCCAGTTCGGATATTTCTCGTGGTTTGTTGCTTATATGTAATTATGATCGTCTACTAGATGGATGTAAAGACGATATTTTTGAATGGTATTTTGTGTGAAGAAGTCTACGTTAGCCAACCAGATGGATTTGTAGATCCAGACAATCCTAATCACGTGTACAGACTGGAGAAAGCTCTATATGGGTTGAAACAGGCTCCACGTGCGTGGTATGATCTATTGTCATCATTTTCTTCTATCACAAGATTTCCAAAGCACGGTTGGAGTCCCCATTGTTCATCAAGCAGAAAAGGCAAAGATATCTCCTAGTACAAATTATGTTGACCATATAATTTTGATTTTACTACTACTGAACTTATGTGATTATTTTCTGATCATAATGTGTTCCAAATTAAGATGTCAAATGATGGCAGAAATATCATTTTTTTCTAAGACTACGGATTTCGCCGTAGTCCCAGAGCATCTTTTTAAACCAATACAAAATATGCTCTAGAATCACTAGAAATACAAATAGAATCTGTAACCCAGTGGGTACTCCAATGGTGGATAAATCCAAACTGTGATGTTTTTAAGGATACACATGGGGATATGGCGTTGATCCTACACATTATCGTGTCATGGTTGGCACCCTTATGTATCTAACATCTAGTATACCAGACCTGGTATATGTTGTATGTATGTGTGCTCGGTATCAGGATCGTCCTATCGAAAAGCACCTACATGCTATAAAAAGAATCTTTTGGTATCTAAGAGGAACCGTCAATCGGGGACTATGGTACTCGAAGGATTTTGCTATTGCTCTAACAGCTTTTGCAGATGCTGATCACGCGGGTTGTCAAGATACAAGACGTAGTACATCTGGAAGTATGCAATTGTTGGGAGACAGACTTGTTAGTTGGTCATAAAAAAGGCAGAAACGCGCTACAATATCCAATACGGAAGCTGAATATATAGCCTTATCCTGCTGTTGTGCTCAAGTCCTTTGGATGAGATCACAACTTACCGACTATGGCCTTGGATTCAATAAAATTCTAATGTACTGTGATAACAAAAGCGCTATTGCCTTATGCTGCAACAATGTTCAACATTCTCGATCAAAGCATATCGATATCAGATATCACTTTATTAAAGAGAAAGTGGAGAATGGAGTCGTCGAGCTTTACTTTGTCAGAACGGAATATCAGTTGGCGGACATCTTCACCAAAGCTCTATGTTGAGAAAGAATTGAATTCCTTATCGACAAGCTGGGAATGAGAAGTTTTACTCCTGAGACTCTGAAAGAACTGGCAAATGAAGCTGAAGAATAGTGGTGGTACCTATTCTTATATCCTCTGTATAATATGTATATATAAAAAGAAATTTTTATAAAAACAAAATACAAAAATATAAAATTCATAAAATCAAAGAAAAAATTAAAAAATGTGAAATAATAAAAAGAAATAATAATGGCATGTCTTCTGAAAATCGATAACATTTACGGTCTTAGAAATGTCATTCAATAATGATACGAGGCTGTAAATGAAGTTCGAGCAGAAGTTTCAAATGTTTTCAAAACATGCCAAATATGACTTGCTATTATTTTAGATAGCAACCCGGTCATCATCTTAAAGGCAAATATTTCAAAAAGAAAACTTGACCTCATAACGGGAATTCATTCGCGGGCATGGTCTACTTTTTGACCATGCAAAGGCTTGTGTTTACTTTGCAACACAACCCGTGCTTCCTATATACCATTAGTGTACGTGTCAGTGCCCTTATGTGTTAAAATAAGAGAAATCTTATTTTTATTGGTAAAAAGTTGTCTTCACAATGAATCGGTGTTTTCAGTAATCACAAAAAGATTTTTCAAAGACAATTCTACCACTCAAACAATAACTACAACTCTTTAAATATAAAACGGGTCATTATTTGAGGGGGAGCAATTTTCATCAAATAATCTTTTAAAACGGTCTTTCAAATTAAGTCACGAAATAAACGGATAAAGTTTTTAATAATGACATATCACAATTTAAGGGGAGTTAATGGTTTTTAACTACACAAGCTTTAGATGTCATTTGTTTCAAACTTTAGGGACTTATTTGAAATATGAGAAATTCAATAAATCTTCAAGTTAAGATAAAGTCATTCTA
>BQNB010026874.1:0-46902 GCA_026074375.1 Tanacetum coccineum | reverse complement strand
ACCTAATATGCTTTTAACCAAGAAGGTATTCAAGACATTATCTATTTATAGATTCGAATGAATCCCATTATGTCTTGATTAAAGTTCTAAAACTTGTTAATATCTTATGAAGAATATTATTAGCAAGCTAGAACTGTAAAATGTATTTTGTATGTCCCAATTGTTGGATTTTAACAGCTTTTAACCATTAAATTCACGAGTACACAGCGGAAAATAAACACGTATAGAATAACATAGTTAACAAGGGATCAAGAAGGTGTGTACCTTTTAGCAATAAACGAACCACCGTCTTGAATATACGCGTGTGTGTAATAGATATTACAACGCGTAACCACTAAGAATCTAATCAAGATTCCTCTACTTCGACACACACAATACGTTCTTAGCAAACAATGAAGTATGCTAGTACTAGTAGTGTTTAATAAACAATCTCCTTCGTTCTTGAATCAATCAACACATGAACAAAACCACCACGGTTGTGGTATTCGATCGTAAAACCAAAACCCTAAGGGTTGTTTGGTTCGACCGCACGACAAGGAGAAGAAAACCAAAAACCCCTTTTGGGTTTTAGAAATCGGTCGACCAAAGGGAGAGAGCATGGAGAGATTTAGGGTTACTGATTTTTAAGCATTAGCAAACAATGAACCCAAGACCTCCTTTTATAACCCTTATGACTTGGCTTGCAAGTCAAGCACTACCACCTCCTCTAGGAGAGGTGTTCGGCCGACCTAAGGAAAAAAGGGGCAAACCGCAACTTTCCCTTTCCTAGTTTTGCATATTAGTCCTTTAACTTTTAACGACTAATATTAATTCTCGTTAAACATTTAACGATCGTTTATTAAACACTAATTAATATATTAATGTCATTGTTTTACGTATTAACGCGTGCGTCCTCGTAGGCTCGAATAAGGTTCTGGACATATATTATTTATATGTGGACATATTCCAACACCAATTTAGAACACTATATTGTTGCTTAAATACTTAGTATTTAGAGAATTATCTCTAATTACAAAAGTAAGTGGGAGCATATATAGATCTTGAAGATATTCAAAAACAAAATGCACAACCTTCTGAATCCACTCAATGATGTCATACTAAGGCTAAACATGTAAATGTTGAAACCAAAGTATAATATAACTCTCATTCATAAATCTGAAAGGATACCTCATCACTTGAGTGATATTTTAATATTAATGCTGAGGGATACAAGTTAGAGGATCATTGTGAACCTGCTAACTACTAAGATACATTATCACATCTTAAATCTGATCAATGTTTTAGAACTATG
Source organism: Tanacetum coccineum (assembly GCA_026074375.1). Lineage (NCBI taxonomy): Eukaryota > Viridiplantae > Streptophyta > Magnoliopsida > Asterales > Asteraceae > Tanacetum > Tanacetum coccineum. The sequence continues at coordinate 45,611 of BQNB010026874.1, read as the reverse complement.
AATGATAAGATGCAGTCCTTAAAAAGACCATCATTGTTTTGAGATTGATTGATCTTTTACCAAACAGTTATACTTTGAGGTTGGAATGAGTTTCATTTAAAGAAAGGCTCATGAGGGAAAATGTGTACATATTAATACATGTCTTAAGATAAGAGTTTTTAATCATACTCAAGCAATTGATTGTGATTAAATCTCCCTTTCTACATGCATTAATTATATAAAGATGATTAATTATCATACATGTTTTCATGTATATGAAATATGGAAATTAAGTTTCATAACTCTTTCCTTAATGATTACCTTTGCGGTGTGTAATCAAAAGGTTTATGAGTTCAGATAATCTTTATAATGTATACAAGATAAATAAATCCAAGTGTGGATTAGATCATGTATCTAGGATCTAATATCTTAAGTTTAATTACAATTTGATTTTGATTAAAATAAGATAACTCCTAAGTACAACTGACATCAAGTGGGAGCACTACACTTTGTTTCCTTAAATTCATATGTTGTATAACATATTGAAAGCATCATTCCATCAAAGTTGGATGTTAATCCCTTTAGATTGGAATGAAACTTCACCTTAGGAATTTAGGAAATAAAACAAATGACCTTAGAATAAATGTTTATTGAAATAAACATATCCGGTAATTAAGACCAACACAATGCAATATATCATTGAAGCATGTCTTAAAGGATATATTTTATTTGAGATAATTTAATACATAGATGGAAACCTTGTGTTTTACAAAGGATTCATCATGTACATTATATTGTGTATGGGGCTGGTTTTTATTTTTTTACGAGAGCAAGATGAGCTGATAACAACAGTATCTAATTGAGGGAATTAAGACGATTGTTAAAACGAACATTTACAAATTGTATAAGGCATAGTGTTATTTGTTGATACTAGAGGATACATAATCCTAGTTAAGGAAGGAAATAACTAAATATGCTCAACTAAGAGCATTGTTGCAATACACATTAAAAGGTACTGCAACATTTCCTTACTATGACACTTGTAATAGTATGCACATGTACAATCAGACACTCATCATATCATTTAAATCCTTCACAATTTGTGAATTTATAACAAGTATTCAGAAAGCTTACTCAGATAACTATATAGCTGTCTTGTATAGAAAGAGTTGAGAATGTTAGAAACATTGGATTTCAACTTACTAAGTAGTCTTATGCATATTTGTTTTTAGTATTTGGATAATGGAACTGAAAGCAGGTGTATTAAAATAATAAATTGATATACCTAGTATGATCATTTTCATTTATACTACTATGTTCTATATTTGAATGTTTAATCCTTGAATAATTTAATTATTCTAAATTTGTCCATTGTCAATTAACAGTATGGGAATATTGTTAAATTAAGACAAATGTGAGTGTTTGGTATACATTTTGAATTTATGGATTATTCTCGCCAAACTCATATGTTATTCATAAAGCATGCATATTGGACTTCCCTAACTTTTAAATATTTACTTTTGGATCCTTGTCATGAGTAAGATATCAAAAATAATTGTATTAAACGTCCTTAGACTTAAGATACAAGTAAATCTTACATGTATGGATATCACTTTTTCATTATAAGTCAAACGCTATTCTGAATCAGGTAGTTATAAAGGCTATTTTTGGAAGTGATGTGAAGAAGCATCGATGACACTTGTAGTCAATATAGAATTTGTTCCTTCAATTGTCTAAATTGCAGTATGATATCATTGGCGCCTCTCCAAAATTAATTAGATAATTGTGTGGCTACACCCAAAGGATAATTCAATATGATTCTTGATTACATTTGGTATATCTAAATTAATATCTATAACGAGAAACTAAATGGTTAAACTATATGGAATGACTTAGGATCAATATCCATGGTTTAACGATATATGTAACAAAGGGATGATAATATCTATCTGTAAACCATTATAATGAGATGTTTCTTGAAACCATAACTTAAGTATTTCTAGGAGTAATAGAGTGTTGCTAGACGCTTTCTATTATTAGTATAAACTTATGTACTACGCTAACTCCCAAGTGGGAGTTGTTGGTTTGTGGTCACACGTGTAACGTTTATACGGCAAGAAATACGTGAGCCTATTGGGGGCACACACGGATACACAAAGAGTGCATTTATTGTATATTTAATATATTTAACTCATTTATATTTTTTAAATATATAATTTGTTTCACAAAATATATTTAAATGGTTGTTAGTTCTGTTAGACGCTTAACTAACTTAATATATCCGTTAAATACAAAAGAGAAGGGCTTAAGCATCGAAATCGGAAATCCTTGTCCTCTTCCTTTATTTGGTCGGTTCTTTGAAGGATCTAGGAGGTGGTCTAGGTGTCAAAGTTGGAATTAGACAAGAACTTAGAGAGCAAATATAGGGGTTATATAAACACCCCTACCTTCTCATTCTCTTGCTCGTCTAATTAAAAATATCCCTAAACCGAAACCTTTTTGGTTCGGCTTTCTTCCCACTCACAAACAATATGACACAGTAACCTAAAACTCTATTGTTTTTTATTCGTCCGTGTGATGCGAGATGCGACAAACAGATGTTGGTTATGAGTTGTTCCCAGAATAGGTGAAGATAATCAATGTCTAGCTAATTACCAATGATATTTACCGGATATCACTTGAATTTGTGTAATCACTTTCCAAAGAATATTATTTGACCCTATGCCTAGGTTACATAAATACCTCCTTAGGATAAAACCAAGTGCTTGTTCTTATTTTAGGCACAAATCAAGAACCCTTCGCTTCTAATGTTTTCTGTCTATATTTCCATGTAGTCATGATCTTTTATTTATAGGGGATATACTCAAACCCTAGTCAATGGAATTATGAGAGATTAATGGGCCCATTAATCTCTTCCATAATTGGACTCCATAATTGTAGGAATTAGTGGTTACATAACCAATTTAAACATGATCATTTAATGCAGGCAAACTTGCCACTTGAATAGGTCAAAGTTGTTACAAGTTAGATGAATTCATTCTAGCGAGTCAATCCTTCAGCGTCCTAAACACTCTGCTAACTCACTGAAGAGCACACAAGCTAAAGTGGTCATCGCACATTAAAAAATACTGATATGATGAGATAAACCGTCTGAGGATAAATCCTTGATGGATTACTCCTGGATGTTGTTCCATTAATATTCAGGGAGTATAAAGTGACTCTGCCAATCGTCTGATGAATACAATTCAGTAAGTAAACTCACTAATCTTCATCAGCGACTTGAATTCCCTTTTATCACTATCAAAGTTAGGGTGTTCAATGACCTATGGGACTACACTCTGTACCTCCAGTCTCATTACCCGTTATGAACTGAACCCATAATTGAATTAAATTTCCAACAATCCTCTGCAATTTAGTACAATTCCTTTGCATGAAAAATAATCATTAAATAAAACAAATGCATAAGCGAAAATATCCTGAGGATTAAAGTTCCATCTTAGTACATTACACGTTTAAATATTCGAGAATCAGGGTGTTCTAAGCATTGAACCCTTCAACCCATTTGAATACCTGAAGATAAAATACACACAATTTTTAAACCCTTAAACGCTCCTAACACTTTATAAGCTATGTATCTATATCCAATTCAAAAATGTTGTAAGAGCCAAAGTCCATGCTCCCTGAAGTGGCAAAACTTCAACATTCACATAGGTAGTTCCTCTTTATTAATGCTACTGCTAAGCACTTTTTCCAAGAAATTAACCATTAAGAAGTAAAGACTTAATCTTCCTTTTCAGCAGGTTCCAAGCACATCCTTAGGATGATAAGTAAATACATGTGCTTTAGTCCACTGAATGTTCATCTTTCCACATTGAACTCAGCTCCCAATTTTCCTTAGGAGGTAGTTGGGTATCCTAGCATTCAGCAACTTCGTTGGACTTTAAATCTCTTCAGCAAACTTTATAACCAAGTCTCTAGCCAGTCCCTTCATCAAGTGATTAGCTAAGTTTTGTTGAGACCTCACAAACTCAATAGATACCACCCCATTCATGATGAGCTCACGAATCATGTTATGCCTAGTACCTAAGTGTTTAGACTTACCATTGTACATCTGGCTATAAACCTTTGCTAATGTAGCAACACTATCATAAAGGATAGATATAGGTGCTATAGGTTTGGATCACAATTGAATCTTAAAGATCAGGTTTCTTAACCATTCAGCTTCTTTACTAGCAGCTGCTAAAGCCACAAATTCAGATTCCATTGTTGATCTGGTGATGCAAGTTTGCTTCTTGGACGCCCAAGAAATTGCACCTCCACTAAACAGGAATACCTAGCCATTGGTAGATGGATTTTCTTCAGCATTGTTGATATAGTTTGCATCAATGTATCCTTATAAGACTGAAGGATAACAAGTATATGTCAAACTATAGTTCATTGTTTTCTTCAAGTACTTTAGTACCTACTAAATTGCTTGCCAATGCTGAGTACCAGGATTACTAGTATACCTACTCAGTTTACCCACAACACTGAAGGATAACCAGTATATGTCAATAGGAGTGTTGGTCAGAGACTTCATCCTTTTTTCCTTCAATTAAGTATAATTGAAATTCAGGTCCAAAATTCTTTGGATTCCTATTCCTTTTGCTTTTTCTAAGCTCAGGTTCAGGTTGCTGATCAACCTCTTCAGTGACCTCTTCAGGGACCACTGAACCACCAATGTATTCAGTTCCATTTGGAATCTTGAGACTTGGTCTAGGGACTGAAGAGAATCTATTCTCATCAAATATAGCATCACTTGATTCAATTATTGAGTTAATTACAACCGAATCATTAAGTTCAATAATAAAGAACCTAAAAGCCTTGGAATACTCAGCATATCCAACAAATATGCATTCAATGCCTCTTTCACCTAAAGTTTTCAGCTTTGGTGCCAGGGGGAGTCTTAAATGCCTACAACCCCAATCCTGAGGTAGTTCAGGTTTGGTTTCCTTTTAGTCTAGAGTTCATAAGGGGTAATCATGTTCTTTTTATTGGGAACCCTATTTAATAAATAGCAAGTGTTAACATAGCTTCATCCAAGAACCTTTGACTCAATCCTGAGTAGGACAACGTGGAATTATCCATTTCTTTCATTACTATATTTTTCCTTTCAGATATACCATTTTGTTGTGGAGTATAAGGGGCAGACGTTTTATGGATAATACCAACAGACTGAAAATACAAAGTATCCATGTACTTACCTCCCCTATCAGTCCTGAATCTTTTGATCATAGACCCTTATTGTGATTCAACTTTAGTTTGAATACTTGAATTTTCTAATGGATCTATATCCTTAGTTTGTAATAAATAAACATAAAAAAACCTTGAAGCATCATCAATAAATGTCACAAAGTATTTCTTATTCCCTAATAAGGGAGTAGCATGCAGATCACATAAATCACTGTGGATCAGCTCCAAAACTTTAGTTTCATGTTTTATATTTTGAAATGCTTTCATAGCTATTTTGGCCAGCATGCAAGTCTTACACTTTTCAGTGTCCATGTCAAAAGCAGAGATTAACCCATCCTTAGACATATCTTGCATCCTCTTAAAGTGGACATGGCCCAGTCTAGCATGCTTTAGTCTTGAATCACGAAGCAAATGTTATCATTAAAAATATTAAGCCTATATTCTATGAGCTTTTAATGTTTATAATTTTCTTTTTGAATGACTTTTGATTACTCAAATAACCAAAACCAATAAACACACCACGTTCGGATAGAACAGATTATTAGATTCAATCACTTGTTTATAACCACAATTATTCAAAATACTACTTGAAACCAAATTCTTCCTTATATTAGGAACATGCAAAACATTAGACAACGAAACAATCTTTCCAAAACTAAATCTAAGATCTACACAATCACGTCCAAAATCAAGTGGTACCAACTACATTATTGCCTTTTTGCTTGTCTCTATCCTGCGCCATGAGGACTCTTCAATGCGCCGATGACTGGCCCAAACTCAATAAGAGTTAATCCTCTTTCTTATGTTTTAAAGTTATGCTTGAATCTTTCCAAGATGAAGGAGTTTATAATGATACATGAGATTCTGATAGCTCATCATGTTCATTTTATGTGTGTAAATCTACAAGATCCCAAGAAGTTCACTTGTATTGTTCCATAAATGGTCTTGAATCAGTCATTTGTTAATTTGGGATTTTACTAACAAGGACTTCTTACTTGATGATCCTAGCCAAATATTTGGCATCCAAGGTATCCCATAGTTAGTTTTAAAGATTTAATATTTGGTAAATATCAAATTAAGGATCAAAACATTCCTTTGGGATTAAACTCGGCAAAACATTGTAATCATTAATCCAATTATTCCTCTTCTGAGTTGTTCACGCTAGCATCATCACCATCTTCAGGATATAGGAGTAGTCAGCTCATTATCCACACTCTACTAGAAAGGCAGATGTCATCTTCTTCTGCAATCTTCTAAAGTCCACCTCTTCAAACTTTCAAGCTTGGCAAAGTTTGAAGCTATGTGTTTCATAGCAGTAGATGCATGTTGGGAAATAGATTGTAAAAGACTTAATACTGGTAGTATAACAGTTAAGTCTGGTAGTATTAGTTAGTTCTGGCCAGTACTATGTTATTATGGCAAGTCAGTATCTAAGTTAAGTCTGGCAGTACTAAAGTTAGTACTGGTAGAATAGCAGTACTATAGTTAGTACTGGTCGTATTTAGTTAAGTCTGTTTATATAACAGAATAGTAATAGTTATCTTAGAGATATCTTAGGAGATATCTTAGGAAAAGATATGCATTATTCTTTCACACGTTTGTAAAGCCCATTAGGGTTTCCTTGGTGTATAAAAGGAACCCTACCGCATAGAGTTTTATATATGTAATAGAAGCATTGAAGCTTAATAGAAAAATCAATAACAAATTTAGTATCATTGTTCTTCTTAATTATTGTGTTAAGATTCCGCATTAACACTTGATATTCATAGTCAGTGTCTCTCACATAGTTGATTTGGATTTATTCAAGTTAACTATTGTCTTACAAAGGCTATATAGATCCAAGAAACTAGGAACCTACAAAGTTGTATCAGAGCAATAGAGGGACTTGAATAAGAAGAATCACAAGATCAACAAACAAACACTCTCCTACAATCTTTACATAATGTCTAACTGCTAATGATGTGTTCTCACAAACATCTCAGTGATGATTGAAGAGTCAATACCATGAAAGATGATCAGAAACTGGTTGTTTTGCACCTAAACAACAACAACAAGTGATTCCTCAAACAACTGCTATCTCAAATATCAAACTCCCAATTCTGAAGAAGGAGGAGTATGATATATGGGCTATGGAGATGGAGCATTACCTTGAGTACATTGACAATGATGTTTGGAAGGTAATTCAGAATGGAAACCTCAAGAAGAGAATTTCAACTAGAAAGGATGGTATTGTTCGAATACTTTTCACCAGTATACTGCCTGCAGAAATTCAAGCTGTGGAAAAGGAAAGGAAGGCAAATAATATCTTGTTGATGGCTATTCCCAAGGAGCATATGAGAAGATTTCATGGAATGGATGATGCAAAAGAGATCTGGGAAGCCATCAGAACTAGGTTTGGTGGTAATGCAAATTCAAAGAAAATGCAGAAGGCTATTTTCAAACAACAGTTTGAAGCATTTAAAATATCCAGTTCAGAAGGGTTAGAAAAGGGATATGACAGATTCCAACAATTACTTTCTCAGTTAGAAGCTCATGGTGCTGAAGTATCAACTGAGGATGCAAATCATAAGTTTCTCAGATCTTTGCCCCCAGCATGGTCCAATCTGGCAATGACTATGAGACTAAAACCATTAGGTTGACACTTTATCATATTGTTGATTTGTAAAATTAACCTTGGAGTTTTTTGAGCAGGGAAATCCAAGGTGCCACAAAAACATCTTAAGTGATCAAAATGTTGCTTATGTTTCATTAAAGCAAATAACACCACTAATAAGGTTAGTCTGGTTTTATGGTGCCTCTAATACTTGCACTCCTTCTAGCTTATACTTCAACTCATTATTCCGAAAAAGAAGTTCTTGTGGTTTTGTGATGATAGTTATCTATTCCCTCTTGCCAAACAAATCAGAGGATGGGACTTGCTTCATGAAGATCTTGAAACAAATTGATGGATTTAGACATTAAAGGAGATGGACATTTTTTTGTAAACTGGCGATAGCAAATGTTGCTATTCGAATGAAGAAGTTGAGTTTTATAAGAAAAAAAGGGAAGGAGAGTTCGTCTTCGGGGGATGGAAAAAAACACTTGTTGGCTTTGACAAAAAGAAGCTTGATTGCTTCAAATTGTCACACATGGTCCATTTTGCTAGGGAATGTACAACCAATAGGGGGAATAAATGATGGAAGATGAATAAGAGAATCATTTTATTCAACTTCAGAAGCTGGGATAGAAGCAAGAGAAGAATCGTATGGGCTTGCTAACAATGGATGAGGGAATTGTCAAATTGGGGAGACATACTAAGTTGAAGAGATCAAATCATGCACTTATGGCTTTCAGCTCAAGTAATGAGGTTCTTTGTGTTAAAAACTGGCATTGATTCTACAATACCCTTAAAACACGGTGTTGTAAAACAAATGAATCAAGTTAGGTGATCAAAATGCACAAATACTTGCTATGTTCAAGCTCGTCTAAGAAACTAGAATCTAAATTGTTTCTTTTCAAAAAAATCAACGTTTCTATATGAAAAGCTTACTTTCAGGCTATGAAATATATGAAAAAGATGAAAGCTTAAAGATATAGGAGAATAGGAATGAAAGCTATAAAAGAAAAGGAACAATTGCAGAAAACATTAGATTCATGGAAAGATTCTTCCAAGAATCTTTGGAGATTAATTAATTCTGGCATGAGTTCAAATAGTAAAGTTGGCTTAGGGTTTGAAATACAATCAAACAATGAGGTTCTAAGTTATGAGGAAGAAATGAATTTTTCTGTGTTTAATGTTCAAAAGAGGATTCAGTTGGGAAAACTTTGTACAGTAGATTTACAAAGCTATTGATTTTAAAGGTTGTTCCACATTCCTTAGTGGGTAATTTATACTCCTTACACCACAAGAAGAAATTGATGAGTCTTTATATGTTTATGGTAAAAAGGGACCTCAAGAGCCTGAACCCAATGTATCAGATGATAGATCCAGTGAATATTCTACCTGTCAATCTAATGACAGTGCAGGATCTATTGGAACTTCCTCTGAACATTCTATTGATCCTGAATCTAAGATTTCAAGTGTACCTCCAATAAGTGTATGTGTCTACACCTATAACATCAAATGAAAAAGGTGTGTCTGATCCAAAAATCAAAAGAAGTTGAAACTTTCTAGTTGTGTTTCACACATAAAAACTCCTAGACAACCAATCAAAGATCAAGCAACACCTAAAGTTAATAGGAAGAATTGGAATGCTATGATGGGGAAAGAGGACTAGGGGAATGTTACTCTTTCACACAAAGAAGAAATGTTTTGTTTGTGGTAGTCTAATTCATTTGATTAAAGATTGTGACTATTATGAAAAGAAAATGGCAAGAGAGGCCGAGGTTAAGAAACAAAGGGTTCTTAATACTGGTAACATGATGGCAAAACTTGTATGGACTAATACTGATAGGATTAATCATACTAATCAATTTGTTCCTAGATCAGTACAACTTAATACTGGTAGGACAAACATTAATTATGTTAGGCCTAATATTATTACTGGTAGGACAAATATTAATTCTGTTAGGCCTAGAGTTAATATTGTTAATTCTAATGTTAATACTGTTAGATCTAGACAGCCAGTACCTACCCAGACCTCAAACAGCTTTAGTCCTAAAAGACCACAGATGAATCAATTTAATCAAAGAAGGCATTTTTCTAAATCACATTCATCTGTAAGAAGACCCTTTGCAAAAAATACAGTACAAATGTCTCATTCTCATGTTGTAAAGGGAAATTGGGGATCTGCTGTTAAGACCTCAGCAGGTTATAATTGGAGAAACACTATACCAAACTCCAATTGTAATGGTGGACCAATTTCTATTAGAACTGTGAATGCTAAAGGTCCACAAGGCAGACCCAAGCCTGAAAAGGCCTGGGTCCCTAAGAGAAACTAATTTCTCTTTTTCATGTGCAGGATCATCCACTCAAGAACATGGTAGATAGAGGTATATTTGATAGTGGATGCTCAGGGCACATGACAGGTAACAAGGATCAACTGGAGGATTTTGAAGAATTCAATGGGGGATCTGTTACCTTTGGAGGTAGCAAAGGCTACATAACTGGTAAAGGAAAAATAAGAGTTGGTAATTTAGATTTTGATAGTGTGTCTTTTGTAAAAGAACTAGGGCATTTTAACCTTTTCTCAATATCACAAATATGTGATAAGCAGCACAAGGTTCTTTTTACTGAAACTGAATGTCTTGTTGTGTCTTCTGACTTTAAGATGCCTGATGAAAATCAGATACTTCTAAAGGTCCCTAGACATCACAATATGTACAGTTTTGATATGAAGACACCTTCTCTCACAAAAGATTATGCCTGTTTGATTGCAAAAGCCACATGTGATGAATCTAAATTGTGGCACAGGAGGTTAGGTCATATAAATTTTAAAAACTTAAACAAACTTGTGAAGGGAAACCTTGTAAGAGGTCTACCTTCCAAGGTTTTCAAAAATGACCATACATGTGTTGCCTGCCATAAAGGTAAACAACACAGGGCCTCCTGCAAGGCCAAATTAGAAAGATTAATCACTGAGCCATTACACACCTTGCATATGGATCTTTTTGGACCTACTTCTGTAAAAAGCATTAATCATGCAAGTTATTGCCTTGTAATTACTGATGATTGTACCAGATTTAGTTGGGTATTCTTTTTGGCCTCTAAGGATGAAACTAGTGGCATTCTTCAGAACTTCATTAGGCAGATTGAAAACCAGCTTAGTCATAGGGTTAAAATCATTAGATCAGATAATGGCACTGAATTTAAGAATAGAGATATGCTTGAATTTTGTGGAAACAAGGGAATAAAACAAGAGTATAGCAATGCCAGAACTCCACAACAGAATGGAGTTGCTGAAAGAATGAACAGGACCCTAATTGAGGCTGCTAGAACTATGCTAGCAGACTCACTCTTACCAACTACTTTTTGGGCAGAAGCAGTTAGTACTGCTTGCTATATTTTTAATAGGGTAAGAGTGACTAAACCTCAAAACAAAACTCCTTATGAGCTTTTGTTTGGCCACAAACCAATTATCAGCTACATAAGACCTTTTGGGTGTCATGTTACAATTTTAGATACTCTTAGTGTGCTTGGCAAGTTTGATGGAAAATCTGATGAGGGATTCTTAGTTGGTTACTCTCTAAATAGCAAAGCCTATAGGGTTTATAATTTAGTAACCAAAAGAGTAGAAGTAAATCTGCATGTTAATTTTCTTGAAGATAAACCCAATGTCAAAGGAGTAGGGTATAGATGGATGTTTGATATTGATTATCTTACTGATTCTATGAACTATATTCCTGTATCTTTGGAGAATCAAGCTAACCCACATGCAGGTGCTTCAGAAGTAACTAACAGTGCAGGTACTTCACAAACTCCAGTTTTAAGATATACTAAAAGAAAATCTTTAGCAAGGAAAGGATTGCAGAAGAAGCCTGAATCTGCAAAGTCTGGCACTGAGGAGGATGTTGAAGCCTACATGGAGGAAAGAGTGGATGAACCATCTTCAGAAGAGTTTCCAATGAGTTCAATTCCACAAGGACCAGCACCTGCAAAGATAGTTAAATGGCAGATTATCAAGACTGGAAAGAGAAGTGCTTATCAGATCATCAGGGAAGATAACACAGATGTGGTATATGTGAACTGTTCAAGCTATTGGAATGATTTAACAAGAGATGATCTGAAGGAGTTGTATAGGCTAATGATGCCTGAAGTATGGAAACAGCAAACCTGAAGAAGAATTTGAAAGGGTTTTATGGGGGGATCTAAAGACTATGTTTGATCCACCATCTGAAGAGGATGCTATTTGGAAGTTGCCACATCAACAACAGATACTTAATTGGAGATACTTTCATAGCTGCAGTGTTCATTGTTTGACTCTGGAGGCTGCACACATCTATATGCTGACTGAGGTTAAGTATCCACTACCACCTAGAGTTTGCAAAGCTATGCTTGAAAAGAAGCTTTTAGGAGATAGAAAAGATGAGGTCTGCTATCAACTCTTGAAGTTAATTGAGAAACAAGCTCATCAGAAATAAATTTGAAAATGTTTGAAAGAATTTTTAGAACTGTGGTATATAGATAGAGAGCTATAAAATGGAATTGAGAAGAGATAACACTTGGTGGAGGTGCTATGCACTTACACAACAAATGGTTATCAATCCACCATGTCTAACACACATAAGGACTGGCTAGTCCAGGAGCAAACGACTCTTGGTAAAGACTTCTCAAATCCGTTTATGGTTTTACAATTGCCAATATTGTAAGGGTTTATTCAACTCACCATATCTATGTTTTAAAATTGGCTAGCCCACAAGTTATGGGCTTATGTAAAGGCTGTGGAAAAATCCATTAATAATGGTTGACTTTTACCAAAAACTGGATGGTACTCAACTTTACCATGAGTCAAGTTCCAAAAGTTGAACTGGTTACTAGTCCACCAGGGTGATACCATGATTCCACCAAAGGATTAGCTAGCCCAAGAGCAAACAGTTACTTGGTAAAGGCTTTATCAAATCCGTTGATAGCGTAGAATGATTTGCTAAAAATCAAAAATATGGTAATTCAACATCACCTGTTTCAAGTACTAAGAAGTTGAAATGTTATCAAAGTACCATTGTTTATAAACCCAAACATTGCTACTCCAGAGTTAATGGCTAACTAGTAAAGAGATATCAAATCCATTAAATTTTCAATGATTCACCTCTCACAGGAGTTAACACACCTGGAAGTGATGAGAATAGACTAAAACGTTATGATTTGATGTACATATAGTCAATGTTGATGCTTATTCAAGTGTTGCTGAAGAGATATGACTTGTCGCTGTGAAGTGCTGATTATGATACTTAGAAGATTAGTTGCTGCAAAGATCAGGTAGTGATCAATTCAAAGGGTTGTAGTTCAAGAATAATTCCAAAGATAATGTTGTTCACAACATCCTCAAGAAGCTTATAATGAAGACACTCAAAGAAACTTGAAGATCATAAGTAAAGTTCAAGTTAGGGGAGGATTATTGTTAGGAATTATTGTAAACAGACTTAAGTGTGGTAGTTATAAAGTTAAGTCTGGTAGACATAGTTAAGTCTGCCAGTACTAAGTTAAGTCTGGCAGTACTATAGTTAGTACTGGCCTTGTCTAGTTAAGTCTGTTTATGTAACATAATAGTTATAATAGTTATCTTAGAGATATCTTAGGAGATATCTTAGGAAAGGATATGCATTATCCCTTTACACGTTTGTAAAGCCCATTACGGTTTCCTTGGTGTATAAAAGGAACCCTACGGCACAATGTTTAGTATGACATTGAAATAGTATTCTAATAGAAATTAATAGCAAATAGCAAAAGGTTTACATTGTGTTCTTCTTAGTACTTGTGTTAAGATTCCGCATTAGCACATAGTATTCATATCAGTGTCTCTCATATAGTTGATTTGGATTTATTCAAGTTAGCTATTGTCCTACAAAAGGCTAAACAGATCCAAGACTTTGGACCAACACTTAGTTTTTCAAGCAATTTTGATATGTGTGTGTGTTTTTAGTGTGTGTATTCTTTGATCAGTGTAAAATTATGTGTTGTGTGTGTTTAGTGAGAGAGAAAATAGCATATTTAAAAAAGACGAGGTGTGATTGATTGATAGAGTGGTAGGTATGTAAGGTAAAATGACTGAGATGCCCTTCGCTTTTTTTATGTTTTTTCTATTAATAAAAGTGGGTTAATCTCCTCCCTTTATTTTTTTAAATGGATGGATGGGATTGGTCCCCCGGTATCCAAAAAAAGGGTATCCAAAATAACTCCCCTCAACAAGATTAAGCTAAGAGATTTAAAAAATATAATAAACGAATATGCTTGTTGTAACACCCCCTTATTTGACATATAGCAGCGGAAGCCAATTTGGGGTATTACTTCATGAATCAACAGTCATTATCATAGAAAATGACTCAAAAGAGATGTTTTGGAAAATTTAGTTATCTTTCAATAATTATCAGAAAACAAACAGAGGTCCCAAAATACATTAAAAACATAAAGTTTGAATGATAACAAGTTTGGACGTCCTCAGGTCCAATGCTACTCCGTGCCATAAATTGCTCAATTACCTGAGATAAACATGCTAAAAGGGTCAACACAACGGTTAAGTAAAATTCACAATGTTTGAAATATAATAGTTAAATACAAGTCATCATAGGTGGTGATAATTGTACAATTACAATTATCATGGAAAATAATATTATTGCCCTAAGCTCATGACACCAACACGTTAACATGGAAATCACCTCAGTGACATTATTGAGGAACCAAAGTCCTCTTGGAAAGGTAACTTTCCAAAGTTACCCATTATTCTCAAATATAGTACGTTTGATTACCTCATGTACAGGTAAACATAAACAGGATTCGTCAATCCTAATAGGTCTATCCATAATATTTGCGTTCACACTCGAGTGATTAATGGTTCATGATGTAAAGATATTGGCAGTAAAGATAACTTAGGCAATAACATATCATGATAGCATACAGTTGGAAAACACTTATATTTATGGTTTATAGCATGTATCCCCCCACGGGGTTTAGAAAACATGTAAAGGTGGGTCTATGAACTCACCTTGATAAGATAGTTGATTGATTTGAAATTTAATAGTAAACAGCCTCATCACGCAGCTGGGTAATATGTCAAGTCTTAGTTTGATGGATTATATTCCAAAACTTTACTTCATAAAAATTAACTGAAATGATTTTGGTTTCTTAGTTTGTGAAAACATCGTATCACTGTTTGGGCTATCATAATCGCCAGGGCATGCAATAAACCTTTGAGGAGCGATACATCTTTAATCGTAAATCCAGTCCACCCAACCCCCCGCAACTCGTCAAAACATCTACCCAAATGAAATCCCCTCACATAAAACTCCCTAGTAACGTGATACGTTATATATTAAATGATAAAGTTTTATCATTTTAAGTTTCTTCAAAAGCTAGTGGATGATAAATTATGTTATATTATAACATAATTGCTTTTACAATGATTTGATCGACTGAATGAAACGACAATGGAGTGTCAGGTTTTTTAATAAAATTAAGTCTTAATATAATTTTAATAAATTTATATTGAATTAATAAAAAAAATAATTACATTTTATACCCTTGAGAATATAAAAATGACAATATATACCCTAGGTATATATTAATTTATACTTTTATCCCTTTAATATATGATTTTAAAACATTAAACCTTTAACTTTCAAGTATGGAAGAAAACAAAACACTCCCTGAAATTTAACTTTTAGGTATAAATACATTTTTGGACCAAAACGTTTTAATATATTCAAAATTTACAATATATACCCATTTGGCAAATTAAATGTATTTGCGATTTAAGTCCAAAAACCATATACTTTGCATTTTTCGAATCCAGTTTAGTTTTACAGCATTTAGCTTATCATAATAAGCTAAATTAAGTTTGGTTTTATAGTTTTAACAAGCTTATAGCTTGTGAAAAGAGCTTATGAGCTCGAAAATCCAATTAGGGTGCGTTTGGCTTTAAAATTAGGATCCAAAAGCTTAGAGATTTTAAGGTTTGTTTTAATGCTTATAAAAATGATAGGTTAGCTTATTAAAATAGCCTTTAAGACCAGCTTTTAGCTTATAGCTTATTAGGGTTTCGAAAGAAGGGTTTTAGGGCACGGTTTGGTTTAGGAAAACCAAAAAAATGAGTTTGTGGTTCAAGAACTTATACAAGTAACTTAAATACAGCTTATACATGATCTAATGATACAATGAGGCTTATGGAAAACAAGTTAATAGGACTTTAGGACGTGGGGGAGGCACAGGGCGAGAGTACGAGGTGGGATCAAAATGTGATGAAAGGTGGTGAGGTTCGAAGGGAAGGTAGGTGTGGCGGAGGTTCACAAGAGATCTATACTCTATTCTGCGAAGTAGTCATATGGCTCTCGTGAGTCTCTTGACATCACAATCTTTGTTATCTACTATCAATATATCAACACTTCTTTAGTAGTTATCACACAACTAGTACAGTACAGCTATCTTACATTTCTCTTAAACTATTGTGTTCTATATCATGACACACTTTGAATAGTCAGGAGCATGAAGTTTTGATGGTTGTCTTATTAAAAACTATGGTATGTTATCGATATATATATAGGAGGTGAAAGTAATCAGAGAGAATGAGGCCAATTTGGATAAGTAGTATATGGAGACTCAAGTTAAACTTAGATAAGTTAGGTAAGATGGGCAAGGTATCAGGGGACTAGGAGTTGGACTAAGGGGGTGGGGTAAGAGGCTAGGGACTAGATCTTTTCATCGCGACATTAGGAGGTAGATGAGGGGTATACGAAAATCACGGAGGTAACAAAGGGGTTATTGTCTCTTAGTAGCAGTTGACGAGACGTGATGCAAGTGTAGCGGTTACAATTATGTGGATGAGGGTGTGTAATTGCTATGGTTGGTAGTCTCATCTACAGTGGAGCCAATAGGACACACTCAATGGTTGGTAGGATCTCCACTGGATGGGTGAGGTGCGAAGGCTTAATCTATAATACAGTGTTAGAAGCATTTAGGGTTATGGGAACTTTATTTTGATGGTACATTTTAGAGTTACTGTTCGTGGGTATATAGCAGGTTGTACAGACGTTTGTGGTGCGCGTGATTTTAGGATCACATGGGGGGGATTCATATGACACAAGGGATAATGTCTATATGTTAAGGGAAGGGACATTAATAAAGCATTTAAAGTGCTTGTACTGTAGCGTGAATAAGAGTAGGCACAACGAGATCTGCTCTGGGCAAGGGACGATCATGAATGGGGAAGAAAATGAGTAGCTTGTGTTCTTTTAATAGTTAGCGTGGGGTAGGGGCCTATATACATAAGGAGTGGGGAGTGATGTACTTCTATGAGTCAGTGCGACGGGCAAATACGTATGGGGGTGAGTGTGTTTCTTCTACGTGGTATCTACTTAGTGTGAGTGGACACTGTAGCATACACATGCAAGGGTATAGACATGGCATGTTTTGCACATTCAGAGTTCACTCACTTTACTATTAACACACATACTGCACTATGTTGCTTTGTGTTATGGGAGTCGTGTACTTTAGTGAGTGAGAGAGATGCATATGATGGAACATCAGGGGCAGTGTTGTGCACTTCGAGTTAGGTAGAGATGGGCAAAGGTGATAATGAGTTTTCTGAGCGTGATAACTAAAAACATAACGTATAGAGTGACTGGGCGAGATCGATATTATTCTATCAATAGGGATACTCGATATAATTAGTAATAATGTAGAGG
Organism: Tanacetum coccineum; assembly: GCA_026074375.1. Lineage (NCBI taxonomy): Eukaryota > Viridiplantae > Streptophyta > Magnoliopsida > Asterales > Asteraceae > Tanacetum > Tanacetum coccineum. The sequence goes on along the minus strand of BQNB010026874.1, from coordinate 28,088 downwards.
AGCATGATAAGGAGTGAGTATAGATCTGGGGTACTTGTGGTGGTAGTGTAAGAATGGCAGTGTTAGCAAAGGTCAGTGGAGTTGGCATCATATTGGGGATGAGAGACCGTGGTTAACTGAGTTAAAACGGGTGGATGAAATTGGCATAGGTATGGTTGTGAGATGAGCTCGTGTTTACTGTTAGTTATTGAAGTTACGTTGCATAGAATAGTGAATAAAAGGCGTAAAGTCTTGTCCCGATGAGAACATGTGGATATACTCTATATTATAACTAAGGTTATGATGATGGTGGATAGTTGCAACAAAGATAACGATCTCTAACGGTCTCGATTTTACAATAGTAGGATAATTACATGTACACGAATATTGTTTGTACGTCTTTCAATGATAGTCCTTCTGGGGCCAACCTACAAAATTAATAGGAAGAGAGCTCTGAGGGTCGGCGTCTGACGATTTGGACAGTTCTATGATGTTGCATGAATTGGATTATTGCGTTTGGAGTGAAATCTTACTATTGTTAGGCGCGTTTTTGTATAGTGGTGCAGGAGAGAGAGGGGGGGGGGGGGGGGGTTGGTGTGGGGGGGGGGTGGTATGGGGGTGTGATCATTACGTGGCGTAAGTTGGGGGGGAGGGGCTCAGATTGGGCTCGCGGGTGGCTGGGTCATCGCGCGGGTGAGCTTGGATTGTGTTGAGGAATGGGGCCCTGGATCTCTGGCTTTTATAGTTCCGGGCGGGAGCGAGTATAAGCTTTGAGTCTATGGAATGGGATTGACTCGACTTAGATTCTATCTTAGTTAGGGGTCTTAGCTGTCGTCTAGGTCCATGATCTCCACTAGAGCGTTCTGGGGGTCTACAAGAGTGGGTGAGTATTGTGTCATTTGAGCCGAAGTCACTTTGCAGAGATTAAGGGGAGGTGAGGGCGAGTGGGTATTCGAGCAGTGGATAGGTAGGCGGAGTTTCGGATGGATAAGATTTAGAGAAGATGGGTTTGTCTGATCAGATGTTATTACAGGTGGGGGGGGGGGATGGGGACGAGATGAGCGGAGATTTGTCGAATAGGAACGGTTCGTTCACTGTTAGTGCAGATGGGCCACTGTGGGTCTCAGGAGGGAGGCGCCGGAGTTTAATAGTTAAGCGAGGTGCGGGATATTGTGGCCGGCGTTATATATGGATACTGATCTGGTAGAGAGGAGTTGTGAGTGACATTCTAGGGAGTGGTTGTCTTGTTCCGCAGCATATTTCCAATCTGGATGAGTAGAAGCGGTGGGTGCCAGGTTGTTGAGTGGAGTGTAGCGTGTATATTGCTTTTGATCTGTTACTCGCGGTCTACGCCAGCGGGGACAGCGGGCAAGCTTGTAAGTTCCAAAGGGGGTCATTCGAGTGGCCGAGTGAGACTGGGGTGGTGGGTCGGTTGGGGTGCGGAGTAACTACTTTGACCTGGTGTGGGCGAGGCGGAGTGGCTGGTGGGGGGGGTTCGTAGTTGGTCGGGGGGGTTAGGTGGTCTGATTTGTGGGGGTGTAGATCGATTTTGGTATGGTTTGCGTGAGAGAGTAGGAATATGCTGGGGTACATCTCTGTTTCGCCGGTGGGTGTTGACAGCATCTCCAGACTTCGGGGCCTGTGTTGCAGGGCATGTGGGAGATTTGCAATTGTGTTTGTTCGAGCGAGGTTGGGGCGCGTGTGGAGCGAACCATAAAGTGCCTCGAGTGAGGGGGTGGTTTTGGGCCTTATTAACTGCATGTTAACTGTTTATTGTAAGAAAATGGTGCTACCAAGGGTGCGAGGGTTTGTGTTCTCCCATCTTTTCCAAATCTATAACATGGGCTCGAACCAGTACTTCCGAGTGTTTGATGGTTCTTTCACTTGTTCAATCAGTCGCGGGATGAATGGGTCGGTACGACATGTGGTATCGGGGTGGGTATTAAAGGGTCTGCGACCAGAGGAAGGCACTCATGCATGTATGGACGGGGGGAGCCGAGGGGAGGAGTCTGGATGTGGGGAAACTAGGGAAGTGATCATGATTGATATGATGTATATCGTGGCACACCGGATCGCGTGAGTAATGTGCTATGTGGGTACATAGGATATGAGCAGAGCGCCATGTTAAGTAGGTTAAGGGCCATACTAGGTCAGTTGCTTTGATGGGAATGAAATAGGCTAATTTGGTAAGGCGATCTACAATGACCCAAATTGTGTCATGTCCTTTTGATATTTTGGGTAGTTTTGTAACGAAGTCCATCGTTATTCTTTCCTATTTCCATGTAGGAATCTTTGGTTATATCAGTAAGCCAGACGGCTTCTGACATTCTGCTTTAACTCTAGAGCATGTTAAACACTTGCCAACATACTCAACGATGATTGCTGATGTGTGCTAAAATACACATTTTTTGTACCTCATAAAACACTATTAAACAGACTAAAAACACTAAAATATGCTTAATTATATTGCAAATATGTTTGTTTGGTATTTTTTATGTCTTTGCAGGTTAAAACAATTGAAAACTAAAGCAAAAACAGGGGATGACGGGTATTTACGGGTTTGTTTTGATCAAGAGTGCTTAATAATCAAGATCAAGACAAAGTCGTGAAAAGTCCCTGAGCGTGCCATTGGAAAGAGCGCGAGAAAACGAGTCCAATGGTGCCCTCAGATCTTATTAGGCCAGTCCGTAACCCATTTAAATGGGTCGGGCCAGCCCATGTTATTACCAAACCCAACAATAAAGCCTAAGCCCAATTTCAAGCCCAATACATAATGTGATCAAATCTGATATATAAGAAGGGAGATGACGTCAGCATGACGTCATGGCATGTGCACTCTAATTAAATCAGTTTGGGCTCACGTGAGGTAGAACTCAAATGGGAAGGGCCAGTAATACTATGCCACGTGGAGGAGAAAAGTACTACAACTCAAATTGCATTTCAATTTGAAAAGGGGATAATCCAAAGGCTGTTATACTGTGCATACGAGGTAAGCTATTAGGAAGGGCACGTGGCGATTAATGAACGGTTGGATCATTTCTGCAAAAGTCGAGATTCGAGGTCACACGCATGCATGCATATGGTTGGCTAATAATCATGTAATGATTGGACAGATTTTACAAAAATAACCCTTTTACTTGGCTATATATAGGATGCACCCCCACACTTTTGAGTTAGTTAGCTTAGGAGTAGTTTAGATTTAGATTTAGCTTATTTTCATTTTCCAACTTATTGTTGTTAGATTTAGCTTATTTGTTAGTTTCAGCTTATTGTTAAACTTCTGTTCATCAGTTTATTTCGATTATGTAACGAGATTTGTTCTAGCTTAAGGAAGATTATGGTTTGATTCGTAAATTGCTTATTTCTTATTTCCTTACTTTTAGTGCTTATTTTCTGTTTTCATTAGCTGAGCTTATTAAAGATCTGATAAGCTCACTTATAGCTTACTCAGATTCATTTAGCTTATATGTTTGCAAGGTAATCGGTTTTGGCTTATTTACATGTTAAGGTTATGATCTAGTTCTTAAAATGCTTATTTCAGTTTAGATTTGGCTTATTGCTGTTAGTTTAGTTCTGCTAATTGGTTTGTTTTATGTTTAGTTTAATAAATCTCATTTAGTTTCTTGTTTAAGTAGTGCTTATTTGAAGTAGTTTCGTTTGCTTATTCGAATTTCATTATGGTTTATTATTGATGATTAGGAGTGCTTATTTTGCATGCTAATTCAGTTTTATTATGCTTATTGATTAGTTGTAGCTTAATCGGTTACCAATTCTAAATCCCTCATTTACTTATTAATTAGCTTTTAGCTCTTTAGTTTAGAGTTCGGTTAAACAAGCTTTATCTCGTGCTAAGTCATTATTTGTTAGCTTGTTATTATCATGGCATTAATCATTAGCTTATTAAACGAATTAGTCTTAGCTTAATGTGGATTATTAAATTATCCACTAGTATAAGACAAAAATTGATAAACATGTTCTTAAAAAAATCCCTCTGTTGGACCCTCTTTTAATCTCGGTTTATAGAGAATATATACCTGGGGCTTATCATTTAGTTTATATAAATTGCAATGGGCCACAAGTAGAAACCTTTTTAGTATATTAGGACTGCTATGTTTGTAGAATATTTATATTGGGCCTGCACTTTAGTTTGTATAGTTGTGCTGAAAAAGTTATAAATCAAGAATGTATAATTGCTAAAAGTTTAAAGTAACTGTTTATCAAACAGGTTTGTTTGTTTTGTTTGACTTTGTGTAGCAGGACAACTCAGAGCGTGGAGCTTAAGAGGTCTGAGTAGACTAGCTTTTTAATCATAAGTTTAAAGTCTTTAAGCTTCTAACTTAAATATTGATTATATGATTATTAGAACGGTTGGTTTTTCATTCTTTTAGTCTGGTTCTGTACGATCGAGTTCCATTTTTCTCCTTTTCAACACTTTTTTTTTTTTTCATTTTTTTTATTTAGATAAAAATTTAGCTTATTTGTTTAGTTTAGCTTATTGACTCATTATGCTTAGCGAGTAGTTTACTTTTATGATTGTTAAGTAAATTTGTGTTTAGTGAATTAAGTGTGGCATTTTAATAAGTGATTACTGAATTAATATTTGTAAAAAATTATTAAGTTTAAGTGTTATATTTTAAATCGAAAACGGGAAAACAGCCGTAAGATTACGTATGGCATTAAACTATTAATCAATATTTTGTATAAAAAGATTGTTATTCAATTAATAAGCCAACGTTTTGTAGGAAACAAATTTAGTAAGACAAATTATGATTCATCATTAATATCTAAAATTTACACACTTAAGGATCCTATCACTTTTACTTGTACAAGCATATTTTTCTTCATATATCTTTATCTTATTTGCTTTGCTTATTAATTAGTAAATCTAGTTTAGTAAATATTTAAATATTATAGTATAAAATCAAAACAAAAATATTTGAAAATCGTGAATTCAAAAATAGTTAGATTAAATATTAGTAGTTTAAACAAAAATATTTGATATTCATGTATAAAAAATATTTAGTTTAAACTCTATTAGTAGTTTTAAGTTATTAGTATCCAATACAAATATAATCAGATGTGTGTATAAAAAATAGATGCAGCTCAAAACCCATGAGTTTTTAAGTAAATTGGATATGGACTTTGAACAAGGCTTATTAATATTCTTCAAGGTATAAATACTGTGATAAAAGAAAATGATGTAATTATTTGCTTAAATAAAAGGAATAAGTTGTTTATATAGCAAAGTTAGAAAGAATACACATGATTTACATCACATTCATATAAAGTTGATTATGAGGCTGTGATAAGTTGAAAAGGAATAAGTTGTTTTGTTAGTGTATTTAGAACATTCATTCAACATGTGTTTAAAAATGGTAGATGAAAAGCATGTATATAAAACTTGTGCATCATGTGTTTGATAAAATGCTCACATGATATTCTATAACTGTAATGCGCTAGGGTCGTACTGTGATGCACTAGTTATGTATTATGATAGACAAGTTGTTTATACACCTTAGTAGATGAACTTTTTGCTAAATAGATGTGGGATGCCACTGATATAGATAACATTTATGTTTATGATTGCTTATCGATCAAGTAAAGTTAATTAGTTTTTGTTATCGTATGAAGAAATCAAATGAAGTTAGCTAGTTGTTACGGTATTTGGGGATTTGCGGATGTTTGGCATGTACTGGTTTTAGATATAAAATTATGATTTGCGAAAGTTAGATTGTTGTTATAGTATTAAGTTTAGTAGTTTTTCATTATGATGCAGTAGATATAAAACCGTAATGCAGTAAAATTATCAGTTAGAATTTTTATGAATAATACCTGAACTGTTATTACACTTGTAAAAACACACAAGTGACAAAGGCAACAGGTAAACGAAAACAAGTTAAAAAGTTGATGTGAAAATGGTAGTAGAAAAAAAGCCGCAACCGAAAAATCAAACGGCTAAAGAAGGTAAAACGGCAATTGGTAAAGGCGGAATGAGAGGAGAAAATGTTACAGAAGAGTCTAAACAAGCCACCCACAATCTCCTGCAATAGCTGTTGTATATAAATAAAAGCGGCCAGATGTGTACCCTCATGGCGCCTTACTTCGGCCCGATTTTATGAAAGGAATGTGATCTTAAACAAAGCCTTCTATGAAGAAGAAAAGAAATTAATCGAATGGATATGGAGTACAAGTAAAAAAGAATGTATGTTTTTATTAAAAGATTCTACTCGTATTATAGTTAAATTACTACTGCATCACATTTAACTTCCTACTGCATTACAATTATTTTATACTACATCACAGTTATTTTTTAGCGAATAAAAAATATATGTTAATCTCTGTGATATTGTATTCAAACAAAAGACTCAAAACTAGAGAGTGCGTGTTTGTTAAGTCTTTACCCTGAAGTTGAAGTTGCTTCTGGTATAGTTGGCGTATGGAGAGTTATACTAAACCATGAAGAGCGATTCAGACACAGGCTTTCAGTTGCAAAGAAAGGTATACTGTAATGTGCAATTCTTATATCCAACTGCATACTGTTAGTTCTACTGCCATTATTAGTAGAATACTAACTTAATGGCATAGAATATAAGACTGTAATGCAGTAGAATATAAAATACTAATAGTGATGTACTAGGAAATATAAGACTATTTTTATCATATGTATTTGTAGTGTACTTTTTGAATTTGGATGACTAGTTATAATAATATAATTCAGTGGTTGTAAGAGTATGATGCAATAGATATAAGAGTAGAATAGATATGCCTATGTAACAGAAATATAATGAAAGGTATGAGGATATGAACAGAAGAGATAACCCAATGATTAAACTAACATAGAAGTAGAGATAAAATTTTACAATGTAAGGTCTATTTGAAATTTTTTATAGGGTTTTGTATCGGTTTATTGGACATTTTTTTTTATTGTAGCCGATGATGATAAGTTGGTTGGTCTTATTTGAGCGATGAACAAGCAATTTTCCATCAGCTCTTATTATTTGATAATACGTTTTTCTTCCTTTTTTATAAATCTTCCAGTCAACAATCGTTGGAGACTTAGCAGCCAAAGGTATAGCATCAATTGCTACTTCATCTTTATTTGGAATGATTTTCATGAAATATTTAAGCTCTGCTATTTCTTTGTCATCTTCCACCTTTTGCTTCTTTATAATCTCTTGTACCAACTATGTTCCTGCTCTCTTTTATTTGCCTTTCACCAACTCTGTTCTAAAGTCTTCAAATGTATTTACCCTTTTGAATGTTCTGTCAAACATCTCTTGGATAAAATCAAACTCTTTCAACTTCAAATCTTTGAGCTTGTATCCTTTCATGTCCTTTAGGTAAGTACACATTATCTTTCTCTGTTGAGCTTTTGTTGGTGGTTTGTTTCTTTTCTCTTCTACTCTTTTAGCTGTAAAATGCTTTCTTTTTTTCTCTAAGAGTTGTTGAAATAATGTAGCCTTTTCTTCAATAGACAACTCTTCTTGTTCTTGTGCTTGCATTCTATAACAACCCGTAATTTTCATCATTGTAATTATCCATCTATTAATTTAGATGCACTGTAATATCCATCTATTATATATATACCATCTTTTTACAGGGAAATTTTCGCTTTATTCCATTATGTAACTTAGTTTACATAACTAAAGTAAACGAGTTCACGCAACCTCTACCAATGCCATATATATCTATGTTTATATCAAGTAAACGTCTTAATATGTCAAGTCAATAATCCATTATCCACTATATCATGTACGTTATCTATTTAACATAGTTTTCATGACATTTTTACAAAACAAACATTAAACGTTAAACGTTTATATCAAAACCCTAACTATATGGAATGTATACATATAAAATGAATGTGCAAACCTTCAAGCATGTATACAAGTGTACAATGCATAATATTTGAATTTTATTTTCCCTCCAAGTCAATGTACAAGTCCTAAATACTCAATGTACAAATCAACAATGCATGAATTCAAATAAGCTCATTTTCCCCCATTTTCATTCTAGTTTTTGTACCACCTCTTTAGTACAAGGTACAACACTCAATGCATAACTTCTAAACCCTAAACCTAAACCCTAAATCCTAAAATCGTCTTTTAAAAACTAATCCTAAAACCCTAACCCTAAACAAAACCCTAATACACTAATTTCATTCCCTAAACCTAAACCCTTGATCCTAAAACCTTATTCCTAAACCATAATTCTAAATTCCTAAACCTTAATCCTAAACCCTAATCTTAAATCCTAAACCTTAAGCTATCCTAAACCCTAACCCTAATTCGAATTCAAACCAAAAACCCTAACTCGAGACCAAAACCAAACCCGACACCCCTTTTTCTTTCATTTTTGACCCATTTACACCTAAGCTAGCACCTTAACACCTCAAGCACCTCTATGACTAACCTACTACCACCCCAAGCAGCCTAGCAAGCACCTCCATCACCACCCTTAGCCACCAAGTTAGTCTTGTCACCTTCTTGTCATCCCATGTCCATTCGCATCCTTGTACACCTTCCGCCATTCAATCGTACTCTCCTAGCTTGTAATACTCATCACTATAGCTGCCATGAATCACCTAAGGTAGCCTTGACACTAATCAAAACCCCAAACTTGGGCACCAAGCCCATTCGAACCCTATATAAGCCGAAACATACACACTCTTTCAAACACACCTCAAATCTTCATCACAAACACAAATGGAGTTCTAAACCAAACCAATGAGGATCAAGAGAAGCCCCAAGATCATTTTGAAGCCAAGAAGAAAGAAGGAAGAAGCCATTGAAGTCATTTCTAGGCGTACGAACCCAAAAACACCATTTCAACCCCTTTCTAGCTCAAGTAAGCCTAAATCTTGTTTAATAAGCTTATAATCTGTTTTATAATATTTATAAGACTCCTAAGATCCTATATGAACCCTTGTTAAAGCCTTGGATTCCTCAATCCCTTGCGTTTTTAATTAAAAACCCTAAAACAACCGTTTTGATATTCTAGCTATCGAATCCTTTTTTTTCTAAACTTTTGGTACGTTAGAACATCTTAATTTTAGCGTATTTAATAAGCCTTGACCTGCAAAACTCTTTTGGATTCTCCAAAAAAATATCAAAAAATGAATTTTCGGACTTGTTTGCAAATGTTTTCATGCATTGGGGTATTTATCATAACTTTCTGAAGTTTATACTTAGAGGGGATGAAAATAATCATTTTTCCTAATAGTTATAAATACAAGGGGTTGTTTATGCCAACATCTAAAGTTAATGGTTTATTATATATACTTTATATTTTTAAAGGACTATTATTTGTAAATGTTTATAAATCAAGGGTTATATGCCCATTTTTGCAACTTCAAAATATAAATATAATATTTTTATATAAATTATAAAAATATATATTAATATTATAAGACTCGATTTTATTAAAACCTGACACATTTATCGTTATTAATCATCGTTCGACGCATTATAAACTAATTACGTTATATATTTAACGTAATTTATCATCGACTAGCTTTTAAAGAAAATTAAAATTTTATCGTATCACGTTACTAGGGAGCTTCATGTGAGGAGTTTCATTTGGGTATACGTTTTGATGAGTTTGCTGGATTTACAATTTAAAGTGTCCTGACTCCTTAAACGTTTACTACATGACCTCTGAATTATGATAGCCCGGACAGTGATACAATATTTCCATAAAATAATAAATCAAATGTTAAACTTCATGAAGTTTTGAAAGATAAACAATCAAAATAAGACTTTACATATTACCCCAGGTTGCGTGAAGAGGCCGTTACTTTCACTTGATATACTTTTGACATCAATCAGATTTCCCTGTTAAGGTGAGTTCATAGCCTCATGTTTTAATTCTTTAAATGTTTCATAAACCCGCGAGGGGGATACATGCTATAAACCATTAATACAAGTGTTTTTTATCTAACTGTATGCTATCTTGATGCATTATTGCCTAAGTCCCTACTTTTGCCATTAAGACCCCACTATCATGAACCGTTAATTACTTTTCGGAGTAAGCGCGAATGCTGTGAATAGATTTTTTTGAGGATGACACCTTCTGTTGGTGTACAACTATACTTTTGGTAACTAACGCACTTCATTAGAAATAACTATGCGGGTGTTTGGCAAAGGCACACGTTGGGGCAATTACTTGTGATTATTGATTATATAAAGGTCTCGGTGGTCATTGAGCTTAGGCAATAATACTGTTTTTTCTATAAATAATTGTACTCACATCCATATTATTACAATTATGGGTGTATAACACGTAACCCCTCTATTGAACTTGTATTCAAACTATTTACCATAAACCTATGAATTTTACATCAACTATTGTGATGATCTTTTTAGCATGTTTATCTCATGTAATTGAGCATCGCATGGCACGGAGTGACATGGACTTGAAGATGGCTAAACTGTTATCATTCAAACTGATATTCAAACCAACTCTCGATTTTCCATTCACGCCTCGTCAGGGAAGAACGACCCGGGTCCGGTTTGAAACTTTGTGGATAACGAAGTGAGAAGCCGATACTTCCGGTAAAACTATACTACTATCGTTGATATTATTCCATTTGCTATATATATTTATATATTTATTTATATTTATATATATGTAGTAAAAAGGAAGCAAATCAGAAAGTGACTCAGATGTTGAAGACACCAGGAGCAGTAGCTAGACTAGCTTACTAGACTATTCATATAACAAACTACGAGCTAAGACTATTACAACTTGGAAGTGACTGATACTTTTCTTGTTTCCAACAATCTCCCCCTAAGGGAGGTCACTCCATTTTACAAAATTTAAACCTAGCATACTATGCTATATCTCTTAGTCTTCAGCTCGTAAACTTGACTTTCTCTTGTGAATATGTTGTAGTAATCTTTGACTTTAGGCTCGAGCTTGTTCCTTTATCTTTACTTGTAAGTGGAGATGTGATCTTGAGCACTGTGAGATCATCAACCAAGCATAATCTCGTTTCGCCATCTTGTGACTTTGTCATCTTGTGATCTTGTGACTTCTGGACCGACATGCTCATACCATTCTTGATTTGTTGACTTGGAAAGCTTTAATGTTGCATCTTTCTTGAAATTCTTTAACTTTAACACTTTGTCACTTCGAGAAAGACGTTCGGTATCAGAGTGACGAAAACTTCTTTGAAATTCTTTGACTTTAATACTTCGTCACTTCAAGAAAGACGTACGGTATCAGAGTAGCGGAAGTCTTGAAACATGTATTTGAGCCTTTCATGAAGTCCTTATGTTTGTCTATCGGGTATGAGCATGTGGCTATGGATCTTGTGAGTCAGCTGGAATCAGGAACCTCCACCACCATCTTTAAATAGCCTGCATAAAAATAGTTAGCAATAAAGCGGGGGGACGAATATGGCTTTGTCATTCGCCCAGGTTTGGTTGGAGTAACCTTTAAATCCGTGAGGATCGACCTGTGATCAGATAGATTCAATTTAAGAAGAATCTTCTTGACAGGATTTCCAGCTGTAGTATTGAATCTTTCTAACACATAAGTATTAGATTCATCGTACTCAGCATGTTCTTATTATCGGAACGTCTCAAAGCAGACAGCACGATAAGAGTGAACCAGTGAGTTACTATCTCACCGATTGATATAGAAAATCGATTTGAAAATCAATCGACGTGTCACTTGCTAAAGTGGTTTTGTGACACATCGAGAGTTTTAAGCAATTCAAAATTCTTTAACCGTTGATCCATAACCTGGAACAAGTTTGATTCATAAAGAATCGCACCATTGTTGCTTTCCAGTTGTCACAAGCTTGATTCATAAGAATCGCACAAGTCACCTACCATGAGCTTGTTTGATGTTGGCTCAAGCAGGATTTCCATCTTCATTGTGAATACCTAAGTATCACTCGGATGTTCTGGCAAAATCACAAGGATCTTGCGTAGGACTCTAATGATATTACTTGATATTCACATTGTGTGAGATAACAAGCTAAATTATGACAAGTGTCCTAATGAGATTAATGGATGATCTCTTTTGGCTCTAGACTCAATAGTGCACTTTTAATTTTAGTGATCGGAGGCTGGAGCTGAGTGCCACCTTTTCAATATCAACTAACTCGGAGTGAGAAAGTCAATAGAAATGAGTGTATCTCCGTGAGTTTTGAAACAAAGTCTTTCCGACTTTGAGTGGCTGGGAGGGGTTTGTGCATAGCGTCACTGGGTCCATGACTGTCTTCAATGTCAGACAACACCTAAGTGTTTCTGACAGCATATGTATTGACCCGGTTTCTGCCTAAGTGTATGGAGGGCTTCTTTCTTTTCACCCTTTATCCTTACATTTCTTTTTCATTCTTCAACCCCTTCAATGCTTACCGAGACTTCATAACTAACACCTTGTTGGGTTTGTTCCAGTGTTAGCTCCATCTCAGTCGGCATTATTCCCGATTCTTACTTTTTCTCCTTTTGTATCATACCTAAGGACTTCTACACGATCTAGTGGATATCCCTGGGTAGATCCCTTCGATTCTGGCTGGATCATGAGATTTGAATACCTATGCCTAACCACCTTATAACTCTATAAATTTAATTACATGGTCGGTCTTTTGGGTATTCCATCACAATCAAAACCAAAAACATTGAAAATTTCAATCAAAGTGTTTGATATAAATATCAAAAGATTTACACTATGAGAGTTTTTCATCATCACTAAAAACTCCCTTAACATGTGCATCGTAATCGTAGTACATGCTAGAAGTGGAGTGCATTGAGTCCATTTTATTCAATCACATTTCAATACAAATTAGATGCAGTTTAATCACATTTTCTCCCCTTATCAAAAATGTTAACCCTTGATATTTTGGATATCAATTGATTAAACGTTCAGGGAAAAAATATTACACACAATCTATAAGGAACATTTTAATGCTCCCCCTCAATTTATGAGGGTATATAAGACAGTGTTGAGTATAATAAATTGAAATTTTTTCAATTTACTAAGAAATTCTTGAAAAATTTTGTACTCGAGCACTCCTTAATATTACCATAATGTCTATACTACATATACACAAATTCACAAGTTATAATTATTCACGAGGATTGACCTGTTATGATAAGGACATCATATGATAAATCATATGGTCCTTTGCAGCAGTCGAAAGTCACCCTCGTACGGTCTCCCACCTACAAATTTATCCAAACTCCGCATAATCCTCCTGGCCTTTGGCTGTTTATCAATTGCCTAGATTATAGCTCCTGCTTTATCTCTATCACTTTGTCTCCAGATAGTCTGTGGCAGATACTCCATCCGAATTCCCTTTAGACGATCATTAAGAGCAGTCCGAACATCATTAAGTGTACCGTCACTGAACTTGTGTAGTTCATCAATACGCATCAGTCTGTTCTTTTTGTCTTTGTTCTGGTAAATGAAACCTCTGGGATTGGAGTATGCTGTAAACTTTCTTGCAAACCGCATCAAGACCATAGTCTTGATGTATAAAGCCCAGATATCCTAAGTACACAATTAACCCTTTCAAGAACTTGATACTGCAACACCAAAGTCAATTAAGTCCCGGATGAGCGCATTTCTCTCTTCAGGATAGTGATGATATAAATTGTAACACCAAAGTCAAAACTGTAGTCCACGAATGTTTGTACAACTTATTTCCCTCTAAGTAGTCGAAATGATAGTACTGATGTCAACTAAGTCTCAAATGTACCTATTTCTTTCTGCAGAATACTGACTGACTTAAGGAATCATCATACCTATGTGTACCTCTTTTATCAAATATTTCTACTCATTTTAAGAATAAGCTTAGGGATTGACCGTTTGGGTAAACATTAATTGAATCAGAAGGAACTTTTCTCACGTTTTAAATAATTATACTCCTAACACTTCCCCTTGGGGACTCAAATGATGCATACTGGCTAATGACGATATGTCTCTTCCACTATGTGATTGAAAATAGTTGCATCCCAAGATTCAACACAACTAAAATCAAAAGAAGCTAACCTCAAAAGACAAAAGAAGTTAACCTCAAAAGAAGGCCAAGGACACTATCAAGTATACATCTACTCCTTCCCCCTTGCTGGTTTCGACTCGTCGGAATCAGCAAAACCTTATACGCATACATATTCGAGATCGTGTTCAAAGAATTGATAAGCTTAAATCTATTCCGTGAGAATCAACTAAGTCTTAATTTGCAAATAAGTCCATAAAGTTTTAAGCACATGACATCTAAAGCTTGTGTAGTTAAAATCCATTAACTCCCCCTTTAAATTATGATCCGTCATTATTAACAACTTTATCCGTTAATTCCGTGACTTATTTTGAAAGACTGTTTTAAAAGATTATTTGATGACGATTTCTCCCCCTCAAATAATGACCCGTTTTCTATTTAAAGAGCTGTTGTCATTGTTTGAGAAGTCGAATTGTCTTTGAAAAATCTTTTTGTGATTACTGAAAACACTGATTCATTATGAAGACAACTTTTTACCAACAAAAATAAGATTTCTCTTATTTTAACACATAAGCGCACTGAGACGTACACTTATGGAATATAGGAAGCACGGGTTGTGATGCAAAGTAATCACAAGCCTTTGCATGGTCATAAAGTAGACCATGCCCGAGAATAAATTCCCGTTGAGAGGTCAAGTTTTCTTTTTGAAATACTTGCCTTTAAGATGATGACCGGGTTGCTATCTGAAATAATAGCAAGCCATTTGGCATGTTTTGAAAACATTTGTAACTTCTGCTCGAACTTCATTTACAGCCTCGTATCATTATTGAATGGCATTTCTAAGACCGTAAATGTTATCGATTTTCAGAAGACATGCCTTTATTACCTCTTTTTATATTTTTTCATTTTTTCATTTTTTTTGGTTTTATAGATTTTATATTTTTGTATTTTGCTTTTATAAAAGTTTTCTAAAAATGAAAAATCTTTTTGGTTTTTATGGTTTTATGTATATACATATGATACAGGATATGTGAATAGGTACCACCACTATTTATCAACTTCATCTGCCAATTGTTTCAGAGTCTTCGGCGTAAAACTCCGCATTCCCAACTTGTTGATCATAAATTTAATTCTTTCTCGGCCAAGAGCTTTAGTGAAGATGTCCGCCAGTTGATACTCCGTATTGACAAAGTAAAGTTCGATCACCCCATTCTCAACATGCTCCTTGATAAAGTGAAATCTGATGTCTATATGCTTTGATCTGGAATGTTGAACGTTGTTGTAGCATAAGGCAATAGTGCTTTTGTTATCACAGTACATTGGAATTTTGTTGAAACCAAAGCCATAGTCGGTAAGCTGTGATCTCATCCAAAGGATTTGAGCACAACAGCCGGACAAAGCAATATA
The DNA here is from genome assembly GCA_026074375.1 of Tanacetum coccineum. Lineage (NCBI taxonomy): Eukaryota > Viridiplantae > Streptophyta > Magnoliopsida > Asterales > Asteraceae > Tanacetum > Tanacetum coccineum. Next base: position 12,751 of record BQNB010026874.1, on the reverse strand, counting down.
TTCAACTTCCGTACTGGATATCGCAGCGCTTTTCTGCCTTTTTGATGACCAACTGATAAGTCTATCTCCCAAAAATTGCATTCTACCAGATGTGCTACGATGTGTATCTTGACAACCAGCTTGATCTGCATCTGCAAATACTGTTAGAGCAATCGAAGAATACTTCGGATACCATAGTCCCCGATTAACGGTTCCTTTTAGATATCGAAAGATCCTTTTTACTGCATTTAAGTGCTTTTCGGTAGGCCGAGTCTGATACCGGGCACACATGTATATAGCAAATTATAGATCAGGTCTACTGGCCATGAGATAAAGGAGGGTGCCTATCATACCACGATAGTGTGACGGATCAAAGGATTTCCCTTCTTTATCCTCATCCAGTTTGGATTTCTCTACCATGGGAGTATCTACTAGGTCACAAGAGTCAAAACCGTATTTCTTTAAGGATTCAAGGGAATATTTTGACTGGTTAATAAATATGCCTCTGGGACTTTGAGAAATCTGTAGTCCTAAGAAAAATGAGATTTTGCCCATCATTGACATCTTAAATTTTGAACACATGATTTTAGAAAATAGGTCACAAAGTTCAGGTGTAGATGCAGCAAAGATGATATCATCGACATATATTTGTACCAGAAGTAGTTCCTTGCCGTCTCTGCATATGAACAATGTGGGATCCACTAAACCTTTAGAGAAGTCTTGGGATATCAGGAACGAAGACAACATGTCATACCACACGCGTGGAGCTTGTTTCAACCCATAAAGAGCTTTCTTAAGCTTGTACACGTGATTTGGTTTATCTTTATCCACAAACCCATCCGGCTGGCTAACATAAACTTCTTCCCGCAGATTACCATTCAGAAACGCAGTATTCACATCCATTTGGTAGACGACCATGTTCATATGAGCAGCAAACGCAAGAAAAATCCTTATAGGCTCTAATCTTACAACCAGAGCAAAAGACTCTTCAAAATTAATTCCCTCCTCTTGACGGTAACCACGAGCCACTAACCAAGCTTTGTTCTTTAGTATACCTCCTAGTTCATCTAGTTTCACTTTGTAGATCCACTTCAAAGTAATAACCATAACTTTATCTGGTCGGGGTACGAGCTCTCATACTTCAAGTCGTTCGAACTCATTGATTTCTTCTTGCATTACTTCAATCCAACAAGCTTGAGTCAAAGCATCATTATACGTCTTGGGTTTAACAGTAGTGAGGAAAGCATCGTAGTAACAGAAAAGAGCTTGCGCATGTAATTACAGCCGTGTGGAAACTAGTCTAGCGAGTTCACCGATTATATTTTCAAGTGGATGATCCTTAGTCCATTTATTATTGTGTTCAGAAATTTGTTGATCATGATGCACAATTTTATGAATAGAATCCGAAGATGAGGACTGATCAGTAGAAACTTCTGGAATTAGGATACCAAAGTACGGATCATTACCCATATGTGCAACTTTAATATCATGATTGTCTTCTTCAACATCGTTAGCAATGACGGGAGGTTAGATATTGGGTGTTGTTTGAGAGTTACTTGGTGATGGTGCATCTTGGTCAACTATAGTCGAGGAAGGTAAACCGGTTGATACAGCGGGTTTTAGAGTTGCTACTTCATTAATTAGAGCAACGACTTCAGGGGATGGGTGATCAACACTAGGTGGAGGATTGAGTAATTCGTCGAACAACAGTTGAAACAACATATTCCAGTCAGTTCTTGAAGGTGGTACAAATGGTGTTGAAGGAGGAGGGTTTGGCATGAGTCCTAAACTGATTGTTGTAGGAGTCATTTCATGAAGTGCGAGTCCTGAACTGCTGTGTTTAGAAGCCATCACAGTTAGCTCATCAAAATCTACATGAATTGTCTCAATGATTCATCTGGTACGTCAGTTGTAAATTCAAAATGCTTTCTTCATGGGTGCATAACCAATGAAAATACCAATATCAGCCTTTGGTTGTAACTTGCCCAAATTCTCACTATCATTCGTTGGATAGCAGAGTGCACCAAATACATGGAAGAAAGATAAGTCGGGAAGTTTGTCATGTAAAAGCTCATATGGTGTTTTGCCATGACGAAGGCGTATGATGGAACGATTTTGGGTGTAACATGCGGTAGCCACTGCTTCAGCCCATAGAAATAACAGAGCTTTTGCATAAATCAACATTGTGCGAGCAGCTTCAATTAGCATACGATTCTGTCTTTCAACGACACCATTTTGCTGTGGAGAGCGAGCTACAGATGTTTCGTGAGAGATACCAACCTTCTCATAATATTCACACAACGTTTGATTAACAAATTCAGTTCCATTATCTGTTCTGATGCGTCGAACAGGTACTTTCAGCCGCAGTTGGATCATCTTAAGAAACTTGATTATGAAATCTGGAGCTTCATCTTTTGACCTTAAGAACTTAACCCATGTGAATCGTGAGTAATCATCGACAATGACAAGGATGTACTTCTTTCCATTAACACTTGCGACACGCATTGGTCCACAAAGATCCATGTGTAACAAATAGAGTTTTTCTTGATTGGTGTCTTTAGATTTAGGTTTGTAGGGTTTCTTCTTGCTCTTACCCATTGCACATGCAGAACACAAATGGTCCTTTTCAAATTTAAGCTTCGGGAGACCTCAAACAAGACCATGTCTAGCTAAATGGTTGATTGCACCAAAGTTTAGATGAGACAAACGTCGGTGCCATAGCCAGGACTTAGTCTTTGAGGCCTTTGACAAGAGACAAATGGGAGAGGACGCCATCATGTCTCCAAGAGACAGAGTATACAGATTGTTGCCTCGAGATCCAGTCAATAAATCAACACCTTCTAAATTACGAATGAAGCAGGTGTGTTGACGAAAAGCAACCTCAAGGTTCGAATCACAAAACTGCCCAACGGAGAATAAGTTGTGTCCAAGTCCTTCCACATAGTAAACCCTTGATATCATAACATTCCCAATCTGATAATCACCATATCCCAAAATCTTTGCCACGTGATCATTTCCAAATTTGTTGATGAAATTGGTGAGCTGAGAGCGATCTCCGGTCATATGCTTGGAGCAGCCGGAGTCCAAATACTAGAGGAAAATTTGGACTACCTGCATTCATTAAGAGAGGAAGATAGAACATCGGAAATTATGGATCCCCAAGATTTACTGGGTTCCTTTTTGTTAGCAGATACAGACTGAAGAACCTTAGATTTGCTAACAGGAACATTAGTTTTAGAGTTCCTAGGTTTCCGTGAATAGACCAATGTTACAGCAGGTTTAGATGTTTCATTATCTAGAACAACTGGTTTCCTAAGGGGCGCTTAACAACTGGTTTCGACTAAAGGGCGCTTCTTATAGTGTGTAATCCTAGTTATAGGGCTCGCATTTCTACGATAGCGAAGGCTCACCCCGACCTCAGTAGGTCTCCAAAATAGATCAAATAGTGGTAAACATCTTTGCTTGTTGTTGTCCATACTTTTCTCTTCGTGTGTTTCTTAGCTTATTAGATTTTTGCACGAGCCATTCACTGTTATTGATATAATCAGATGCACAAATCATGATTATCAAAATGCATGCAACCATACACTTAACACGCATTTAAGTTCAGAATTAGCCTTTAAGCTTGGAATGCTGCACATGAGTTGTTCTTTAGGTTGCAACAACATGATCTTTATTTTTCAAACTCAGATTTAACTTTCCTGGGTGGGCTTCTATTTATTCATCTGATACTATTTTGAGTTTGATGAATCTTATCTTTTCTTATGTATTGCCTGAAGGCTGTGATTTCGCTAGCACTAGTTGATGAGTTTTACTACTGTAGAAGACAACATATGTTTTGTTAGTAAGCTAGGTTTGTTGTGAGGCCTTTTGTGATTGGGTTTCTTGAGGATGTGACGGGCTCAATGAATCTAACTCTTTTGACTTTATTCATTGGGGCTGCAGCCACTAATTATTCTCCGAATTATTGATACTAGGACAGGTTTTGCTGATTTTGAAGCAAACTCTAAAATTAGTTGAGTTTACTTACAGGCAGATTCTATCGTTGGTCCTTAGGGATAGTCTTGCTTTATTATGATCGATAGATCCATATAAGAATGCAGTTTTTTCATGAGTTGTGCTTAATATAGGCAGAGTGAGATGACCTTTTGTTCAACAATTTGGGGGATATTGATTCGTATTATCTCTGGATTACTTGGATTGATGTGTAACTTCATTATTAGCCAATATCTTTCCTTTGAGTTTTCCTCAATTTCATTCCTTGAGTAGTTGTAATTTACCAAAACTTTTTCTTTGAGACAAGAATTTAAATCAGAAAATTTCCTCAGATTTTAGATGACTTGAATAGTTAAGTCAGCACATTGTTCTTTTCGTCGAACACGTGCTGGTGTTACATCGAGTCATAAAGTTGGCTTATAGGTCTGTTTCATATGCTGCCTCATTCTCAGTAATATGCTTTGGTCTCCTATGTACAATTCAATATTTATGGTTTCAAATCTCTTTCTAAGTCCCGTTGATCCTTATCCGTTAATCAATATTTCACTGAGAGATTTATCCTCTCTCTTTCAAACTTCTTTATGACCATGTCTTCTTTCTTGGAGCTTGAGCTTTTAATCATTTAATTCAAATAATTGATCTAAAAACTTGGAGCACATTTGATTTGAAATAGAATTTCCCTTTGAAAAATTTCCTGATTCCGTTGAGTATTAACTTCTAACGAAAATTGCAATGTTTTTCATGAGTGGTCAAACTTTTTGTGCAGTTTATCGTAATCTCTTTTCCAACAAGTAATCTTTGGAAGCTCAGTCTCAAGGTTCTGTGACCACTTTGTCACATTCATGCACATTCACAGAGGCAAATATCCATAGATGGAATTTACAAATAAGTTCCACAAATTCTTTGCCTCATCACTTGTTCCAAGAGTCGTTCATTTTTTTTCAAAACTTGATTAATTTTATTCAAATGTTTTTTAACTCTACACGGATGTTGTTCTACAGCCTGTACCATTTGATGAAGACATTTTGGACGTTCAGCAAGTTCACTCAACCAATTGTTGGTTGAATGTACTTAATTAAGTCCATTACAGGAGCTTTTTACAAATGGAATTATTTCATCCCTAAAACAAGCTTTTGTATGTTCAAAACCCCACGTGCCCTCAGTGATAGCTGTGGGTGTGGTTCTTTCTTTGACTACCACATCAAAGTTAGCAAGATGGTATTTAAGTTTTTTCAAACTCGTATTAACCATGCTGACTTTTGGAAGTTCTTTAGGAACCTCACTTTGGTGGGTCTACAGGAAAGATAGGGTTCTGGAGGAACTCACAGTGTGATGCGCGTCAAAAGGATTTTTTCAGCCAGATAATTCAGTTTGTGGAACAAACCGTGTTTCAAAATCTTTATAAAGTTTATTAAGAGTAGCATAATCGATTGTGTGGTATCAATTTGTTTTATTCTTTTCTTGCATCATTTTTCCTTTATGTTTAAAAGCATTTTTGAACGACTCTATTCAGCAAGTGTAAGGTCTCTATGAAGTTAGGGATCACATAGGACTGGTTTTCCGAATTATATCACCAACATTATAGCATAGTTCCAACTGGCTGAGCTTTCTTCAGAATAGAAAGGATTTTGAAAAACCTAGAGATTGTTTAGTGGTATTATCATTAGAAAATACTGAGGTTCCAGTCAATTGTGAATCTGCTTTGTGCAGATTGTTCTCTTTAAAAACGATATTATCTAGGGTGGTTTGATCATGCTTTTTCTAAGGCTTTTCCACTATAATGGTTTCTAGATTTTCTTTCTTAAAATCATTTTTGAGAAGTGTACCGTTTGCAATAAAGAATCTTTCTTTTAATGTCTGAATGAGTTAGTTAAGATGATCAATTCGGACAGACTGTGCTCATGAATCGAAACGTTATCTTGAACTCTTTTAAATTCAACATTTGTCCTTCTTTCAAGCACTTTGTACTTGCTTCATTATATCTTTCATGCTCAGCAGGTAAAATTCATTGACACTTTTATTTTTCCAGATTATTTGGTTCGATGAATACTGGGTTTTTAGTTACGTTCATTATAGATAATATCAAATCATATTGTTGTGCAGAAGAGTTTGAATTTTAAACAAGCATTACATGTTGTGATCGCAATCAGTTGTCTGAGAATAGGACATGATATGCTATCAACTGGTTATTTCAGTCTCTGAATGGTTCATAACATTTGACTATTCAGAAGACAGCATAGCCTGCACAACTTGATTAGTCATATCATTATTCACATTATCATGATTGTGTACCTCAAAAAGAGCTTTTGAACCATAGTGAGATAAATTCGCCATGAGAGCAACTTTGCAGTGTTATAGATCATCACAACTAAGAGTCATATGCATCCAATATCATCAGCTTGTTAAGAGCATACATGTGATGTTTGACAGTTTGTGTGGCTTGACCTTCTGGTATTCCTGGATCTTGCCAAAAGATGTGAGTTCGCCTCTCCTCATGTAAATTGACTCAACTTGCTTGACCTTGAACCAAACACACTTTATCCTTAAAACTACAAGTCATACGTTTCCTCTTGGTTTTGTTGCGGTTTGGACATGTGACTTCCCCTTTGCAGGTATGTAGGCAGCTACTGTTCTTTGTTTTCCAGAAGTGTTTCCACTTGCTCCTAGAGTATAATTCCTTGAAGTACCCGCAGCTACAAAAGTTTGTCTCCCCTGATTTGGTTGTAATGTTACTCTTCCATTATTAATGGTAGCTTGTTGCCTAGGGTTTGACGAGTTTCTCAGCTGATTATTGGTAGTGGGATAACGGGAAGTGACAACAACAGTCAAAAATGACATCATATGATTGATGCCATCAATGGGATTATCACTTTTGGGAAAACACTGGAATATTAAAAAACATGATTCTTGTTTGAAAAATTCAGAATGGTTTGGACTCAACTGAGGGAGGATATTCTAATTGAGGTATAGATGATGATGGAGAATAAATGTTGTGGTGAATTGATGACTGATAATCATTAGATGGATAAGTGATTGAAAAGAAGGTAGTTGATGATTGATAGTTGGTATTGGTTGATGAATGATAGAAGGTGAACCATACTGTGAGAATGATATTGATGAAACTTGTGGTTGAAACGGTGTTTGGTGTGATTTTTGATGAGTTTGATAAGGAGGACCTGGGTCATCTGATGAGTTGCCAACCAAAGCAAGCGATTCTGAATACGTTCATGCATTAAACGAACCATCATTTGCAATGTAATTCGATGTTGTCCACAAATATAAGAATGTTAGCGATCCGATGTTGATTTGTGTAGCAAATCTCATACCCGTTTGGACATCTATCACAACTTTCTCATTCAAGAGGCATGGGGATTCATAACTTGGTGTTCAATTGAAAGTGTTCCAGGTTTCATGTTGTAAGTTGTCATGTATGAGTAGCAGTGAAATTCTCAAGTAGAATTCACGAAGTGATTCCCTTCCTTTCTTTAAGCAAACTTATCGAATTCATAATATATGCGTAACTCCCTCATCATAAAGCTTTACTCCCTTTTAGTTTCGTCAATGAAGTTCCTTGCATGAGAAGTTGAATTCTTTCCCAAAGTTCCTTGACGACTTTATGATTGCTTACCAATGCATAGACCGCAGGTGGTAGTCCTTGGAGAATGATATTTGTTGCCTTGATATCACAATCAGCTTGAAGTACTTCCATTGCAGATAACTCAGAATATTTCTTTGGCCTTGTAACTCCATTTTCCACAATTGAAGGCCAAATGAGTGGACCACTTTCAACAGATTCAAGGATCATTCGTCCATTTTGTCTATTCAACATGTATAGTTCCATTCTGCTTTTCCAAGAATCATACATATCTTTTTCCAGCATTGGTGGACGATTGTCAGCACCCAAAAGAATTGCTTTGTCAGCTAGAGTCTTCATTGAGAAATTTGTATGTTAAAGGATTACTTGGTTGATCGGACAGTTGTAGAAAGAAATTGTGTTTAATTAATTTGTCTTTTTAAGTGTTTTAATTCTTGAAACTACACGAGATTTTACAATTCTTGACAAAATCGGGAAAAACAAATAAGTGTTTCACGGGATTTTACAAGTCAACGAAATAAACCGCATAATTTTGAAAACTTAAGTTGTTCGGTTTCCACAAAAGCTAAGTTGTTCGGTTTCCACTTAGACAAGTTGTCCAATTTCAACTAGAGTCAAGTTGTTTGGTTTCCACATAGTCAAGTTGTTCGGTTTCAACTAGAGTCAAGTTGTTCGGTTTCAACTAGAGTCAAGTTGTTCGGTTTCAACTAGTGTGGAGTTGTTCAGTTTCAACTAGTGTGGAGTTGTTCGGTTTCAACTATTGTGGAGTTGTTCGGTTTCAACTAGAGTCAAGTTGTTCGGTTTCAACTAGAGTCAAGTTGTTCGGTTTCAACTAGTGTGGAGTTGTTCGGTTTCAACTAAACCAAGTTGTTCGTACACAAATTGAGTTGTTCGACTTGAGTTGTTCGACTCAGTTGTTCGACTTGAGTTGTTCGACTTCAGTTGTTCGACTTCCACTACTATGAAACCTAAAAACTTAAAAACACAAAAAGACACCTTTTTGATGATTGTTTTGCAAAAATACTTGTACAACTAGTGTTACTAAACCTATTGGAACAAGAAAAATGAAAACTTTAAGGTTTTAAGCCGAAAAATTTAAAATCAAGATTTTGCTCTAGGCAAAGTTTTTGAACACAAAGTGTAACAAAAAAATGATATTTTTCTTGATTCAAAGCTTGTACACCTATATCATTAAGATACTAGATCAGATTTACCAAGGTAAATAATCCTTTAGTGTACACAATAGCTTTGAAATCAAAGAAAAATAATAGAAAGGACAAAATTTTTGCAAGAACACTCGAACCAAAAATAATAAACACAAAAACTAAACACACCACTCCATGCCTCTTGATACCAATTGAAGAATACAAGTAATCTTTGATATGAGATGGGAAGGAACTTAGTGAGAGAGAGTGGAAGGAAGGACGTATTCTAGAGAGAGAAAGTAAGAAACATGTAATTCATAAGTGAAAACGAGAATACAAAACCAACCAACCAACACCCTCTCCAAGGAATGGAGAGGGTATTTATAGCCTAATGATGGCCGACCATGGGCCTTGATGGGCTTTCCATGGGCGCCATGTTAGCTTATGTTACTAAACATATGTATAACTACGGGCTAAGACTAATACATATTGAAAGTGACCGATACTTTTCTTGTTTCTAACAATCCAGACTTTCCGAACCATGTATATCGTCTTAAGAAAGCTCTGTACGGTCTCAAACAAGCCCCTAGAGCCTGGTATGGCAAGCTTTCCTCATTCTTAATCGAACACCATTTTACAAAAGGTATTGTCGATCCGACATTGTTTACAAGAAGACACGGGGATGATATTTTATTAGTTCAAATCTATGTCGATGACATATTTTTTGGGTCAACTAAACTAGTGTTTGCAAAAAGATTTGAAAAATCAATGAAAGATAATTTTGAAATGTCAATGATTGGTGAAATGAAGTTCTTTCTCGGACTTCAGGTTTATCAATCACCCCGAGGAATCTTTATATGTCAATCACAATATACTATGGATCTTCTTAAGAAACATGAGATGGAAAAATGTGATACTATTTGTACACCAATGGCTATAACCAAACTAGATGCAGATTTACAGTGTTGGATCGTTTTACTGAATATATCTTAACCTTCAGCTTGCAAAGAGTTTGTCCCTTTAGATAAATCTAAAGCAACAATAATGAAACACTGAGTAAACACTATTGATTATGCTGAATCTAATCAATAATGCTAAGAAGAACAATATTGAATATCACAAAAGAACTTTTGTATTAAACTTTGAATCTGCCTAGGTTACAGATTACAAACTATGATTACTATTCGATCTCTATGATCTGTGTAGAACTATATCTACTAACTATGCCTAGGGTTCCTTTTATAGACTAAGGAAACCCTAATGGGCTTTACAAAACGCGTATAAAGATAATGCATATCCTTTCCTAAGATATCTCATGCATATCTTTAACTCTAAATAACTTCTGCGTAAGCAGACTTAACTATTACATAAGCAGTATTAACTATTTAACACTACCAGTACTAACTATGATAATCCTTCTACCAGTACTAACTATGTAACTAGCAGAACTAACTATAATACACTAACAGAATTAAGTCTGTTATATAAAATTCCTAACAATCCTCCCCTAAACTTGAACTTCACTTGTTAACTTCAAGTTTCTTTAGTTTTCTTCAGTTTGAGCTTTTGAGGATTGTATCCAAACACTTCTCTTTAATCATTAGCTTCTCTTTAATGATGATCTGTTTGTTGTTGATCTGAAGACAGATCATACTTAGGCTTTTAATCTTTAACTGCATCCCATCCTCTCTACATCACAGCTCCATAGCAACATCCAACTAAGTTGGCTTTGTAGTTTTTGGCAAACTACCAGCCATCAACGGATTTGATATGTCTTTACCATGAGCCGTTTGCTATGGACTAGTCAATGCTTCATTGTAATAACAAGGTGCATTGATAACCTTATAGTTTTTAGCAAACTATCAGCTATCAACGGATTTGAGATCTCTTTACCAGTAGCCGTTTGCTCTGGAGTAGCCAACTCTTTGTTAAAAACATGGTGAGTTGATTACCATACAGTTTTTGGTAAACTGTCAACCATCAACGGATTTGAGAAGTCTTTACCACAAGCCGTTTGCTTGTGGACTAGCCAGTTCTTATGCCTGTTAAGCATGGTGAACTGATGACCATTTGTTGTGTGGTGAATAAACCAACACTTAAACAATCCTTCCCAATTCCATCATAGTCCATAGTTTCAAAAAAAATATGCTTACTGCTACTAAGAGACTCATTACTTTCTTATCCCAGCTTGCTTCTCAATCATCTTTAGGAGTTGATAACAAACTTTATCCATTGTTCCATCTAGAAGCTTCATCTTGAGCATTACTTGGCAAGCATCTTTTGACAAAGGATATTTTCTATCTGCTAACATATATATAGTAGATGCATCCAATGTTAGGCAATGTACTGCACAAGTAGGATAATACCTCCAATTGATTATCTTCTGTTGAAGTGGCAAACTCTAGATTGCATCATCACTAAGAGGTGGATCAAACATGGTCTTGAGATCACCCCAAAGTACTCTGTCATACATCTCTTCAGGTCTATTTGCCTCATACTCCTTTATCACCAATCTGTACAACTCTATAAGATCGTCTCTTGAAAAGTCTTTAAGTATGGCTCCAAAACTCATATAAATTTTATCAAAACCATCTCTTCTTATGATCTGATAAACATCCTTTTGACTTGATTAAGAAATGATTTTCCAATTAACAATAGTAGGAGGTTTTATAGCAGTTGGAATAACATCTACTCTAATCTCTGATTCTGATGAAGCATCTTTGACTCTATCTTTCACAAATGCTTCTCTTTCATTGTTAAACTCATCTTGCGTAGTCTTGTCAATATTTATTCCCTTTCTTGCCTTTTTCTTCCTTTTTTTCCCTGTTTTCTTAACTGGTACTTTAGCTTCTTCTTCCTTTACAACTTCATCTTTTCCCTTTGTGATTGAAGCATCCTCAATGTCAAACTTCTGTTTCTTTTCTAGCTGTAATCCATGTCTTTTCACTCTTGCTTCAGTTTCCATGGGCACAAAGCTTTAAATACTTTTCATCAACTTTTCAAATTCAGTCTTTAAATCTTCAAAATAAAGCTTCTTCAATTGAGACAACTTCCATGAGCTCTGATTCTTGATGAAGGTACTCATGTACTCTCTTTGTTGTGCTTGTGTCATTGGCTTACTCCTTTTTGCTTTAGCTTTTTGTTCAACATAGAACTTCTTCTTCTCATTTATCATTTCCACCATTCTTTTTGCAAAATCATCATTGCTTATACTTTCTCCTTGGAGACTCTTGACTACCTCTGTATTAGCTTCCAGTTTTTCCCTAATGGCGTCCCAATCTTTTTCAGTATAGAACTGTGCAGCTTCTTGAACTTCAGCATTTCTTTTCAGTTGTTGCTCTGACAATTATTGTTCTTCCTGCACTCTTTTGGCTACCATCTTATCTAAATGAATCTGTTTTGCAACTTCTTCATCCATTTGAGCTTGCAATCTTATAGCCTCTTCCAATCCAGCTTCTTCTTGTCTTATTTGTTCTTTAGTCTTATGAGTAGCCTGGATATCCTCTTCAACCATCTGAGCTTTTCCTTCCCTTTGACCCTTTTTAGGAGAAAGAATTATACTAGAAGTACTAATTGATGTTCTACCGGTATCAACTTTAGTACTACCAGTATTAACATCTTCAATACAAGTATTAATCTCAACTCTACCAGTATTAATCTCATCCTCAGCATCCAATCCAGTATTAATGTTTTTAGCCATTGACCTTGCTCTCCTCCTGATGAAAAAAAGTCATAAGAATTCAAATTCTAGTGCTGGGTTTGATATGAGTGAATTACTAAGTACTAGTAGAGAGAGAGAGAATTGAGTTTTTATCGTTGAATAACAAGGTTTCTTATTGGACCGACTGTAAAAGAAGTTTCTTTAGAGCAAAGAAAGATATTTTATAGAATAAAGTGCAGTAATTATCCAAATAGAAAACCTATCTTAGAAGTATGCGCCGTAAAAATCTCTAACGTTAATATTTAAAAGAAGAAAAGTTAATTTTCTCTCACCAGCCCCAATGGTCATCTACCAGTATTAAAATTTATCTACCAG
>BQNB010026873.1:32882-58171 GCA_026074375.1 Tanacetum coccineum | reverse complement strand
TCTATAAATTTCACTACAATCTAAACATACAAAGGATATAAGTCCTCGATGATTCATGATTCATAAGAGATGACTTTTGAGCAAAAGATTTTAGGTGACGCATATATGAGAATTTTTGAAAACATTTCAAGGTGGTGGTGGTGGAAAGCAGGAGGTGATTGCGGTAGTAAGAAGATATTCAAGATGAGCAAACATGATGTTCATCTCATCTCTTAAAGTGAAGAAAAGGTTTCAGTTGTGAGAGCAACATATGCGAGTTGACCCATGATAGTCATGATAGTTGTTGAAAAGAGGATGGCCCATGATAGGTGGTTGAGGTTGGGGTGGAGATGGTGGTGATGGAGTGTCATGAATGTAATCAGGAGGAGTGATTGGTGACAAAGAGAGTGTGATATCCAAAAAGGGATGACTTTGAAGTGGTGGAGGGTTTAGAGGTCTAGGAGGAAAATCTGAAATGTTGTTAAGCAAGGGGTTCAAGTGATGAGGAAAAGTTGGTTCATTTAAGGATGTTGGTGAGATTTGAAGTTTTGAGTGAAAGGAAGAAGATGTGTTCACTTGACTTGATGATGTTTGATTAGTGGATGTGGTGTTTGATGGTGCATTTGGAGGAGTTAGAGATGAAGAAGTTTTTGTAGGAGAAGGTGTGGTGGTGACATCTTCATCACTAGATATGTTGATAAATAGTTGTCTAGGAGGGATTATGGTGAGTTTGATTTTCTTGGAAGGGTTAGATGAGGAAGCATTGGTGGAATTCATGGTAGAATGGTGTGAGGAAGATGATAGAAGTAGGGAGGATGACTTATTTAATTAGGGAGGAAAAGATCAAAGTGGAAAAGCATGAGAGTTGAGTTTTTGGATTCCAAAAGTGGTTTAGCAAAATACAGAAGGTTTAGCTGGGTCTAAGAAAGAATAGTCAACTGCACAGAAAATCAGGAGCCACAGTGAAAATTCCGTGACTTCTGATGGAGGTCCCGTAAATACCTGGCGGTCCCATATATATTAGGGGGCTGCCCAGTAGTTATAGGGGTCGTTCTCTAGAGACGGGAAATTTTCCATTTTTCCTGATTTTCTGTAAATCCTGTACAGAGATAACTTCCTATTTTTCCCTTTTGTAGTCAATTCTAGTTCACCATAACAATCAAGGTTATAAGACTAAACATCCTAAGCTCAATCAAGAAATCATATGTAGGCAAATTGATAATTTTATAAGCATGCATAATATAACAATAGCCAAAGTGTATCAAGGCGCATGCAAGCATGGGTTTAGGATGATAAAATTGAATGATCATCCAAGGCAAGTAATGTTGTCTGTACTTCATACTAAGTTACTAATAAGTAGCATAAGTTTGAATACCTAAGCATAATAGATTGGTAAATAATATAGATAATAATGTCATAAAGTAATTTCCCTCACAGCTCACTTCTTCATGTTTCTCTACAACCCTCTGAGACTTTTTTTATTGACCTTACTCCACCACGCTGCTCATCTTGTAATTGTACTTGACGGTTGATGATTTTGGTTTGGCGGGTGTAAAATGGTTCCAAGTAAGGGTCAATGTTAGGTGGGTTTTGAAAAACTTCAGGAACTTGATTGGTCAACGAATTGACATAACGAATGGGGGAAGGGGTACTTGCACGTGAGGTCCCTTGGTCATTTCCATCATCATCATCATCGTTGAGATGAGATGAGGATGGTTGATCGAAGGTGGAGGAGGAAGTAGATTGACGACCTATTATCGTGCCACGATCCCTTCTGGGTTTTCGCTCTAATTGAGCGGCAAGAGGATTCATGACACGGTCGTACAAGACATAAGATTCATTTTGCAATTCAGGATTTTCACCAATGATGAAATCAAACAAGCAGGTTAATAGCATACCATAGGGTAGAATTAACCTAGCTTGCTTAGTAACCCACTCTATTCGTTTTGCCATGAAATAGGAAAGATTGAATTTTTTGGAGTTTGCTACACAATAAAGCATATAACAAAGACATGCGGGAACGTGGTCCCGATTACCCCCTAATCAGAAAATATTTTCCCGAATTATTTCTTCTAAAGGTTTCAAAGTTGACATAATTTCACGAGTTAGAATTTGATAATCTTGAACCTCAACTTCTTCTTGATGACGGATGCGAGTGACTTGATCTTCTTGATCTTCTCGAATATACGAGATGATATCATCGGGAGAAGGGAGGTTGGTTTGATATAGGCCTTCCGAAGGGGCACCATATACCAACTCATCAAGTGACCATATGTCACTAAAGACACACGCACCCTCACAAGGTATTCTAAGAATTTAAGCAAAGTCTTTAAGAGAAAGAGAGAAGTATTGATTTTGAATAACAAATTCAACAAACATTTGACCTTCGTAGGAATAAATCAATCGATACTGACTGTAAAACTCCAGAATAAAACGAGGACACACTTGTTCATTGATTTCAAGAAGACACTCAAACTCGACAAAATGGAACATAGACCGAACATAGTTTAGATCCGTAAAGTTATCAAAAACCACTCGACCCTCGTGAATGTAATGTTCTTCAAGGTTTCTTAGTTTTTCGTTTATTGGAGAACGGAATTCATGTGAAATTTGAGGAATGTAGTGTCTTGTGTTTTTGTAATCTTCAGATGATTTGCGAGGCATTGTCACCTAGAATAACATAACCAATTTTATTACTTTTTTACTTGTTTATATGCTCAAGAGATTGTTTCTAGTGTGTGCCTAAATGTAACAAATGTGGAGTAACGATTAACTCGACCTAAAATTTAGTCCTAAGAAAGTTAAACCACAAACGCTCCTTAATTTGATTTTCTCATCAAACAAGTCGAAAAAATTACTATGTATTATGTATCTTGAAATTTATTCATGAGATCATTATGCATGTGTTTAAAAACGTTTTTGGGTTGGATTAACAATGCATAACCACAATTTTATTGTGTTCCTAACGTGAGTGATTTGAAATAAATAATTGGGGTTTGGTTCGAAATCAAATTTTTTTCAACAATTAACTAATGTATGCAAATCCTATATCTACGGAAGCATATAGTTACAAATTGTAATCCTAGTAGTCTTAATTGGTTCAAAATTAAATGAAAAATGAAAAATCCCAATTTTCAATTTTAGTCGTTTCATCATGAACCTAGATCAAAATTGAAAGAAAATAGATGAAATGACTTACAATTGATGATCTTAAAGATGTTGTGGATCATTGTAAGTGTTAATTTGATCTTCAATTATAGTTTTAATGGGTGATTTTGAGTTTTTGGGTGGTTTTGGTCGAGTTCGTCACTTGCAGCACGAAGAGGGGTGTTTATTTTTGTGGTTTGAAATTTTTTTTTTTTGAAAGTTGTAAAAGAAAAGGCGTTGCTGTGGCGGATCCATAATGTCTGGCTGGTCCAAATATATTGGGGGCCGCTGTGGTATGGGGCGGTGCCCTCAAGTAAAGGGTTTTTTACTTAGTTTTTGACGAAAATGTTACGAAGAGGACGTGACATTTTAATTTGCTCTTCGCGAATTAAGATGATTAAAGTATTCGGTGTAGTATTTAAGGGTTACAACACAAGAATGGAACACGAACTAGAATTGAGATAGAAGAAAGAGAAGCGGACTAATATGATTTATGGATGTGTTCCATTATTCCTAAACCAAGAATGTAGAATAGTTAAACGATTCACGTTTTAAGTGGTTTAGTAAAAGTCGTCTGCAATATTTGTCGACGAATACACTTTTTTCGATTGAGATATGTCCTTTCTGGACATTATCACGAAGAAAGTGGTGACGTATTTCGATGTGTTTGGTACGAGAATGTTGCACCGGGTTTTTGCTAAGGTCAATCGCGCCTTTGTTATCACACATGATGGGAACGTCGTCGAGTCGTACGTCGTAGTCGATGAGAGCTTGTTTCATCCATAGTGCTTGTTGACATGCCTTTCCGGCGCTTACGTATTCGGCTTCGGTAGTGGATATAGCAAGAGCGGTTTGTTTCTTCGAGAACCAAGATGTCAAACAACATCCCACGAATGTACAAATACCGCTAGTGCTCTTTCGATCCACATAATCTCCCGCATGATCAGAGTCAGCATATACTATGGTTTCTATGTCGGTCCCCTTAGGATACCATAATCCTAAGTGCGTAGTGCCTTTAATGTATCAGAAGATACGCTTAACCGCTTCAAGGTGAGAGGTTTTGGGAGCCTCTTGGAAGCGGGCACAAAGGCAGACACTAAACATGATATCGGGCCTACTTGCCGTTAGGTATAATAAACTACCTATCATGCCTCGATACTTGGTACTATCTACCGACTCACACTCTTCGTCTTTCGTGAGTTTAGTATCAGAGGACATGGGGTTTTCATTGTGTATTAGAGTCCTCTAGACCAAATTTTTAAGCATTTCTTTAATATAGTTAGATTGGATTAAATAAAGATAAACATATTCATTTGTTTTATTTGTAATCCAAGGAAGAAGTTAAGTTCACCCCTCATGGCTCATCTTAAACTAGTCATGCGAGATTTGGCAATTCATCCGCACATGTCTTGCAAGTCGAAAGAATATAGACATATATGTGAACATGATGAGATTTGGAACTTTTTCTTCTTAGTAAAAGAATGTTAATCTACCATTCCATTTTTATATTAATGTTTAATAAGGAATAGTTTTAATCTATCAGTACCAAGCTTTGGGTACTTGTTTAAGACCATATAAAGCTTTCTTTAATTTATAGACATGATTCGGTTTTTCAAAATCAATGAATCCCGAAGGTTGTGCCACGTATACCTCCTCATTGATAAAACCGTTCAGGAATGCACTTTTTACATCCATTTGGAATAGTTTAAAATCTAAGGCACACGCATAAGCTAATAATATCCTATGAATCAAGGTCCTAGCAACTGGAGGCATCAAGTTTTCATCATAAGCGATGCCCTATGTTGATCGTAGCCTGAGCAACTAACCTAGCCTTATTTCGAGAAACAACACCGTTCTTGTCTAACTTATTTCTAAATACCCACTTAGTTCCTATGATTGTAATATTCCTAGGTTGTGGAACTAACTCCCAAACGTCGTTAGCAACGAATGATTTAATTCTTCTTGCATGGCGACTTTCCAACTTTCATCTCCCTAACGCTTATTCACATTCTTAGGTTCTATAGTTGATATAAAACAAAAGAAGTTACTTTGGTTTTGGGCTTGTGACCTAAGGGTTCTTTGGTTAAGGTTTCCTATGACATTTTCTAATGGATGGTTCCTAGATTCCTTAATGTTGACTATTTCATCAATCTCTAAAGTTTCATCCACAATGTTGTTTTCTAGTTTTTCTTTTTCGGTTGACCTTAATTGATTCTCTTCATTCTTAAGTCATCATCCACCAAGGGTGATGTTTTAGAGGGTGGAGGAGTTTCATCGAATGTCACATTAAGTGATTTTTCGAACTTTCCTAGTGTGTTTGTTTAGGATGATGTAGGCTTTACTATTTTGAGAATAACCTAAAAAAGACACCTTCGTATTATGACTTTGGGTAAATACTTAGGAATCTAATAATTTATATAAGAAGACCGTTAACTTATTTTCTCGGATTATGGGTTAAAGAACAAGATTTAATTTGATTCTTTATCCATCTCACACCCAAAATAAATAAAAGAATTCCCCACTATTTAGGCCTTTTTTAATTTCATTCAAGGTAGTCTTGGTGTTTAAAATGAAGCACTTTCTTCAAAAACTCTTAAAATAATTAACGTAAGGTTTTCTACTTTATAGAGTTCTTAAGGTGTTTCTTCCTAGAATGACTCTAATGAGGATTCGGTGTGAGAAGAATGTATGTTGAAAGTTTCAAAGAGATACACCAAAACTTTTGTTGGTAACTATGCTCGTTCAACAATTGTCCTACTCATTTATTGAAGTGGTTTTATTTTACCTTTCGACCACGCCATTTGATTGAGGAGGGCGTTGGAGCCGAGAAGTTATGTGATAATACCATTGGCATAACCAAAAAACTCTCCAAATTGCACCTCATTATCTAATTCTCTACCGTGGTTGGTTATTTCTTTGAAACTAATGAATCATACACCGAATTGGTTTGGATTTTCCTTCTAAATACCTAGAGTAGTCTTCTACTATGACTACGGTGTGTAACGGTTTTCCTGAATACGTTACGGCGGATGGACCGAAGAGATCCATATGGACAAGTTCTAAGCATACTAGTCAGTTGAGATTATATTCGTAAGCTTTGTGACTTGCGTGAGCTTATTTTATTATTTTGCATGCATACATAAATGTTGTTCAAACTTTAACTTATGGTAGGTTTCTAACTATGGCCTTGGGAGCCAACGACTTGTTTGAGACGCATATTTGGTGTTCCTAATCTCCTATGCCACAAAGTGGAAATTTTCATCAATCGTTTTGCTAGATACAAATTTGATCTTTGGCTTATTTCTAATTTCATCACGTATAATGTTGGGAATTTTGAGTTACTGCTGTCAGTACTACTTTACTACTGTTGGTTCAAGATTATACTGCTGTTGAAGTTTAAAGAAAATAGTCTAAGTTATTAGTACTGCTAGTTGTAATAGTTAGTGCTGCCAGTACAAATGTTAGTACTGCCAGTATAGTTAGTACTGTTAGTTAATAGTTAGTGTTGTTAGTATTATATAGTTAGTACTGCTAAAGTGATATGCATGAGATATATTAGGAATTGATATATTGTACGCGTTCTGTAAAGCCCATTTGGGTTTCTTAGTGCTATACAAGGGACCCTGACAGGAATAGTTAGATAATATATCAATTTTTCACAGCAACACATATCACATAGTTAGTTATTCTTGTACCTTGACCAAGATAACCCACTTAATATTTGCAATCAATATATTCAAGTTTAGTATTCATTGTTCTTGCTTAGATTGCAAGTTAGATTCCGCATAACTTTTATTGGACTTCACAAGTGGTATCAGTGCTTATAGAGAAACTCTGATATAAGGAAGAATGTTATCTGATATAGATCTATTCCTATAATATAAAATGTCTGGTGATGAACCTGCAAAACACAAAGAGTACCTGTAGAATATCCTAAAATGGTGTCTACTGTAAAACTTCCTATCCTAAAGAAGGGCTGTTTACCACCCTTTGGAGCAGGAGCGATGGGAGTATTCACTAAACAAATTTATAGTTCTGTGGTAAAGGTTCTTGCAATGGTGATGGTCTCTTTACAAAGTAAAACAACTGATGAAAATGGTGTTTGGTGAAACTGAATTTAGTACTCTCCAAAGACTGCTCAAGCACTATTCACAAAAGGTCAAAGAGAAAAAGAAAAGTAAAAGCATTTTGCTTTTGGTTATTCCTGCCAATCAACTATAAATGTGTTTCAAATGGGGTTACATGGAATAAAGGATGCAATAGTCTCTGTGGGCTGGCTATCAACTGTAGATTTTGGTTGGCAATGTTGAATCTAAGAAGTGCAGTATCGAATGTTTTAAAGCAACAATTTGAAACTTTCTGTATCTGTCACAGAAGGCTTAGATAAAGCTTATGATAGGTTTACAAAAAAATTATTAGCCTACTAGAGTTAATGGTGCTCTGTTTCTATTGATGATGCAAATTTAAAAAATTGTTTAAGAGGCCCTTCCTTTTATCATGGAAATGTAGCCTTGTTTTTGAGGAAACAAAATGGTTATAAATGATTTAGATTTTATGAGTCTATACAATATTCCTAAATGTGTTTTGCAAGCTGGATATCAAAGGTTACTCTGGACCATCTTCAATCTCTCCGAATTGGCCTTTCTCTTTGCAGAAGACACTGGCTTCAGTATATGAAGTTAACACTGCTAATGGTTTGTTTCTACTGCTTAGGCCATAATTCTCAAGGACAAGCCTCTTCATCTTCATATACTGATGATCTTAATGTGCTCATTTCATTTGTATCAGTCAAATAGTCCACAAACTGGATGATGAAGACTAGAGACGGACTGATCATGGATGATTTGGAAAGAATGGACCTTAAATGGCAGGCGTGGTCATGTTTCTATGAGGTTAAGCGTTTTTAAAAAAGAAGACTGGAAGAAAGTTAATCTTCAATGGAAAAGAAAACCTGTTAGGTTTTGATTTTAAAAAACTAAGGTTGAATGCTTTAACAGTCATTTAAGGGGCCCATTTTGCAAGGGAATGTAGAGCACCAAGAACATCAAAGGATCAAGAATGGAGATGCAGGGTTTAGGTAGCAGGGACAACACCAGATAGGAACTGTACCAGTTTGGTGACCTTGTTGCATGGTTTATTCAGGACAATAGCTTTGATTGTCCAGATGGACTAGGATGATGATGGAGTTATATAGATCAAGATGATCAACTGAGTTTGCTTCATGGACCTCACTGACAAATAAACTCATCAGGTCTGACACAGAGGTACAATCGTGTTCTAAATAACTATGTGAAGACATATGAAAAACTTCACAGAAACAGTTTGATGAACAGGAAAATCTCTTATATGGTAATCTAGAAATTGTGTTATCAGTTAGGCCTAAATCTGAGAGGCCACAGTTAATAGTTCATCAGAAAATGAAAGTTTGTCTTTGGAAAGAAAAAAAGATTGCAGTCTTAGAATTTGAAGTAAAAGACAAAATGTAATGCTATCATAGACTTAAAAAAAAATCAGTAAGTTTAGATGAAACTTAAGAGGTAAAATATAATTTGAAAGTCTAAACTAGGACCTGGTTTGAAAACATCTTCTAAATACTTAAAATAAACTGATCAATATACAATTGAGTGTTAAAGATAAAAACTTGGGTATAGGATTACTTAGAGATCAATTGGAAAGGAAAATGATTCAATAGTGGTTGTGAATTGTTTAATTAGTGTATTTGATAGTCGTTCTAAGTGATGGAGTGACAATCAACACATTGATAGGTTCAAAAAGGATTAATGGAGATAATGTTGTTTCCTCTTGTAAATGGGAACTACTTGACTCCCACTAGCTGACATATCTTTTGCAGGATTGGATGATTCTGGTATATAGGCCTTTATAAGCAAATAAATAGTAGTACTTGGTTCTCAAGTTGAAACAAGTTACCTCTCAAATTTGCAATTACTAGTGTAGCAAATGCCTAGAGTCTGGATCTGTTAGGCCTAAGTGGAGCAGTTAAATTTATTCAATGTAAAGAGATTGGGTTAAGTGATCATGAGGACAGTTTTTCAATTTCTGATTTGCAAAGCAACAGAACAAACCTAGTTATAATGATTGGAGTTTACTATGTAGGAATGAATCTGTTAAACCGAAAACAAGCTGGAAAAAAAAAACTAGGATGTTCACTCAAAATCCTAAGGTAGATTGAAGAGATGGGAATGGACAAATGATCAAAAAATGGGATTAGATTTGGGTTTACAAAGAATGGCTTGTTTTGTTTGTATTTTTTTTTTATGGCAGTTAAAGCCATCTATTAAAAGGACGGATTTTATGAAAATGAAGAATGGCTAAAAAGTCTGTTTTTTAAATAACTATGGGAAAGAATACTGGTTAAAGGGAAATTAGGACCAGTTTGGAACAGTGTCTACGAGAATAAGATCAATCAAAATACAATTTGTTCCATCTTGAACTAAAGTTCTCTTAACAAGGTTTAGAAGAGTACCCATTAGTGGCTTGCCAGCAATAAGCTCTCTAAGGCAAACAACATCAAACTAGTACATGCAGACCAGTTAATAATGCTACACATTACACGATAGAGTGAATGTTTCAAAAATTAAGGAACCAAATGATTTTCATTAATCCTCAATTCACACTATTTGAAGGTCACTTTTTATAAATCAACAGCACCAAATACCAGGATTTCAAATGAAAAAGTTAAACTATTAGAGTAAATGGTGTTAATACTGCTGGGCAAACAGGCAGTTAGTGATGTTAAGCGGAATTGGGGTCACTGCTGTTAAGGCTATCAGCAAGTTGTGTTCTGGAACTGATTTAAACATGTCTACAATGATAATAGTGGATCATGGGTCTCAAAAAGAGTAAAACTTATTATAGATCCACAAGGCAGACTCAAGTCAGTAAGGTAGTGGTTGGGGGTCCCTAAGAGACTCTGACTCTCTTACTTTAGTGTAAGGAATCCATAACAAGCTTTGAAGAACAAAGGGATATTGACAGTGGATGTTCCAGGCACAATGAAGGGACAAAAAATACTTCCTTTATGACTATCAAGGCATTGTTGGGTTTTGTTGCCTTTGGTGGAAGTAAAAATGCTATTAGGGTGTAAGGATAAAAGAAAAAGGAAGTTAAGAACAGATAAATTTGGACTTTTGGAAGATTGGGTTTTTTGTCAAAAAACTAAAGTTTAATCTTTTCTCAGTCTCACAAATGTATGACAAGAAAACAGTGTTTCTTTTCACTAAAACTGAATGTCTTGTTTTGTCTCCTGATTTTAAGCTACTTGATGCAAGCCAAGTACTGCTTAGAGTTCCCAGGCAAAGCAATATGTACAGCTTTTGGATGTTAAAGCAATGCTTGTTCCTTTTGCGAGATTTAACTTGTTTGTTTGCAAAAAGCCAACAAATTGATGAGTCTAAATTTCTGCATAGGAGGCTGGGTTTCTTTGTGAATCTTTAAAACAATGAATAAACTTGTGAAGGGAAACCTTGTAAGAGGTCTTCATTTAAAGATTTTTGACAATGACCATACTTGTGTTGCTTGTCAGAAGGGAAAGCAACACAAGGCTTCCTGTAAGGCTAAACTTATGAGCTCTATCAGCCAACCCTTACAGATGTTGCATATGGACTTTATTTGGTCCAAACATATGTTAGGAGTTCAACCATAAGACATATTTGCTTGATAGTGAATGATGACGTTAGCTTGTTCTGCTGGGATTCTTTTAGCCTCTAAGGATGGACAAGTGAGATTTCTTAGAGAATTTTTATAACATAAAATAGATAACTATTTAAACCATATGGTTTACAAGTA
This sequence comes from Tanacetum coccineum, assembly GCA_026074375.1. NCBI lineage: Eukaryota > Viridiplantae > Streptophyta > Magnoliopsida > Asterales > Asteraceae > Tanacetum > Tanacetum coccineum. The sequence goes on along the minus strand of BQNB010026873.1, from coordinate 47,239 downwards.
ATCAGGTTGATAATGGGACATAATTCAAAATTAGGGGGACAAATGAATGATTATGTGGATTAACAGGGGATAAAAAAGGGAATTTTTGTGTGATGCAAGAACTCTACAAATCAAACTGGAGTTGATGAAGAGAAAGAACTTGACTCTGATTGAGGCCTGCTTGGACTATGATAGCAGGTCTCACTTCTCCTATTGTATTTGGGCTGAAGCAGTTGATACTAATTGTTATGTTTTGAATTGGGTTTTAGTGACCAAGCATCATAACAAGACACCCTATGAACTTTTAATTAGGCAGTACCATCCAAGCTTTAGTTTACATGAGACCTTTTGGATGGTCCTGGTTACTATTCTAAATACCTTAGACCCTTTAGGTAAATTTTTGATGGGAAGGATTTATGAAGAAGGGTTTTTAGATCGGGTACTCTGTAAATAGCAAAGCTTTCAGGGTATTTAATTCTCAAACCAGAAAAGTTGAAGAGAATCTGCATGTAAACTTTCTTAAAAATAAACCAAATGTTGCAGGACAAGGACCTAACTGGATTTTTGATATTGATTCCTTAACAAATTCTATGAATTATCAACCAGTTACTGCATGGAAGGGGAGGGAAAATGAAACTCACAAAAATGCAGGTCCCAAAGCATCTAATGGTAATACAGGTTTGAAGAAAGTGTTGAATGCTTAGACAATCTAAAGAAAAAAAATGTGTCTACTCAACAATATAGTGTTGTTTCCGTTTATGGTCTCTTCTATCTCTTCAAGCTACAAGAAGGTCCGATGAAAGTTTAAAAATGATACAAAACTGATGATGCTGCTGGTCGAATAACTCCTGTACAAAAACCTGCAGTGAGAATGAACAAGCCTTGATGTATGTTCTTGATAAGATGTTGGATCAAGAAAAGTGGCTAAAGAGATGCAATCAGATGCTTTTTAGAAATGAGTTTGAAGCACAGTGCAACTGGGGCTTCTTCAAGGGAAGGTCTAACCAGAGCCATCAGCTACTACAGTTTTTTTGCTGTTAGCACAACAGTTATTGTTTCTAGTTGCAATGAACTACCTATTTGGATGCTGGACCTTCTTTTGTTACTTTTGTTAGATCTTTCCTCTTGATGTCAATGATCTTCCAGATGATCCTCTCATGCTGATTTGGAGGATACTGCTGAAGTTCAAATACTGGCATTTCTTTGGTAGTGCTTTTTGTTGGCTGTATGATTTGGACACTTACAATTATCCTTATGTTGATCAAGTTATGGGTGCAGAGGCTGATTTCAACAACATGGAACCCTTCAACTGTTGGTCTAAAATAGCCATTATTCCCAAACTAGAGTACATCTATTCACTCCTAAAATTCAAATTAATTGGAGATCCCAAGGTCAGAAGTACGAACAAGGGCATGGTAAAGAAGAGTTATGGGAACATGCTATGATTAGCTACATCCAAAAGTGGAGAAGGACAAATCACAAAGATTTCCAAAACTGCTTATTTGCATGTTTCCTCTCTCAGCAGGAACCCGCAAAAATAGCTTAAGCCCTTGATGATGAAAGTTGGGTTGAAGCAATGCAAGAAGAGCTGCTTCAGTTCAAGATTTAGAAGGTTTGGACACTAGTTAACCTACCTTATGGCAAGAAAGCTATTGGTACAAAGTGGGTGTATAGAAATAAGAAAGATGAAAGGGGTATAGTAGTCAGAAACAAAGCCAGACTGGTAGCACAAGGATACAAACAAGAAGAAGGCATTGATTATGATGAGGTTTTTGCTCCTGTTGCTAGGATTGAAGCAATCAGGTTATTTTTGCCTATGCATCATTCATGAATTTTCTTGTGTACCAGATAGATGTCAAAGTTGCCTTATCTATGGTACTTATTGAAGAGGAGGTATATGTTAGCCCCCCCCCCCCCCCAAACCTCTAGGTTTTGTGGATCCAGAATTTCCAGAAAAAGTTTACAAGGTGGAGAAAGCCTTATATGGGCTACACCAAGCTCCTAGAGCTTGGTATGAGACTCTTTCTACCTATTTGCTGGACAATGGATTCTACAGAGGACAAATTGACAAGACTTTGTTCATAAAGAGAGTCAAGGGTGATATTCTACTGGTACAAGTATATGTAGATGACATCATCTTTGGTTCCACTAAAAAGTCTTTGTGTATTAGAAAAATGTTTGAGGCAAATATAATACACAAAGGTTCAGATGTGTTTCAATGGGAGAGATCACTTTCTTATTGGATTTACAAGTTCTAGCTGAAAAGAGGATGGGATCTTCATTAGTCAAGACAAGTATGTTGGTGAAATCTTGAAGAAATTTAGTTTCTCTAGTATAAGGACAGTCGGGTACTCCTATAGAAAACCATTAAGGCTTTAACAAAAGATGAAGATGGTAAGGATGTTGATAATCCATTTATACAGGTCAATGGTTAGGTCATTGATGTACCTTACATCCTTTAGACCAGATATTATGTTCTTAGTTTGTGCATGCTCAAGATTTCAAGTTCAACCAAAAGTTTCCCACTTGAATGCAGTAAAAAGGATCTTTAGATACCTAAAAGGTCGACCCAAATTGGGCCTTTGGTATCCTAAGGACTCTCCTTTTATATTGGAAGCTTTTTCAGACAGTGACTATGCAGGTGCCAGTTTAGACAGGAAATCCACAACAGGAGGTTGTCAATTTCTTGGTTCAAGGTTAATCTCTTGGCAATGTAAAAAGGCATACTGTGGTGGCTAATTCAATACTAAGATACTGCTTCTCACTGCTGTGGTCAAGTGCTTTGGATCCAAAATCAGTTGTTGGATTATGGATATAATTTTATGCAGACAAAGATTCATGTTGACAATGATAGTGCTATTTGTGTTGTCAAGAATCCTGTCTACCATTCTAAAACAAAGCATATAGAGATTAGGGGATAATTTAATTAGAGAAGACCTCTATGAGTAGAGATTGATAGAATGGTCAAGTTACATCCTGATAATAATGTAGCGGATTTGCTACAAAGCTTTTGATGTGAGTAGATTTAATTTTCTGGTGGCAAGCATTTGTATGCTTAATCTGTAGCTGCATGGTCTCAGGGGAGGTTAATGGTGTATAAGTGCAACGGATTATACACAAGTGCTATTTGGATTGAAGTTGGAAGGTAAACATGATGATCAGTTACTTAATACTGCTGGGCTTAGCTTTCTCTATTTGAAGAAACTTTGTACTGCTGGTACAAAAAGTTTATACTGCTAGGCTTGGTTAGTACTGCTTAGTATCATGGGCCCAGACTGTTAAAAAGATATTTTGATTATTGCCTCTGGTGATTTCTATTGAAGAGTAGAATTCAAGTAGAAATCTTGAGCAAATCCCCACGTGGAGTTCATATATTTTTAGAAGTTTGATAATTCAAAAAAGGATTTGAATATTATCATATTTAGTAGATTCAGGAGATAAAGGACGACCTTCATGAATTGACTTACATTCTAGGTTTCGAATGATGGGTTTTAAGATATTAAAAATATAGTTTTCATTTGAGATTGTTAGAACGTATGATTTTGTGTACCGTAGTTCTTCTTCCAAAGTCATTTTGCCTAAAAACGAAAATGATAAGTTTAGCAAGGTTCCTTCATTTAATGAGATATCTAGTGTATGCCTAAATTTTGACTAATGTGGCATAACGATTAACTCGACCTAAAAATAAAATCCTAAGAGTTAATCCAAACGCTCCTGAATTTGATTTTGCTCATCCAAACATGTCGAAAAATACATATGAATTATGTATCTTGAATTTTGTTCACGAGATCATTATGCATGTGTTTAAAAGCGTTTTTGGGTTGTATTAACTATGCATAACAACGATTTTATTTGGTTCCTAACGTGAGTGATTTGAAAATGAAATTGGGGTTTTGGTTCGAAATCAATTTTTCGACAAACTCACTAATGTATATGACTTTAAGAAGCATATTAGTTATACATTATAACCAAGTATTCCTAATTGTTCAAAATTGAAAGAAAAATGAAAAATCCCCAAAATTTAATTTTTGTGTTCATGAACCCTAGACTCAAATTGAAATAAAATAGATGAAATGACTTACAATTCATGATCTTTATGGTGTTAGGAATGATTGTAGGTGTTGATTTGATCTTCAATTAGTGTTTTAATGGTTGATTTTGAGTTTTGGATTGTTTTTGGTCGTGTTCGTCGTTGCAGTAAGGAGAGGGGGTGTTTGTTTTTGTGTTTTGGAAATTTTTGACTAAGTATGGAATATACGAGTTTGCTATTGGCGATCCCATATCGATAAGGGGGCGCCTGAAAATGTTTTTGGGGCCGCCTAAGATATGAGGGCCGCCCTCAGTGAGGGATTTTGGATTTAGTTTTGAAGAAAATTTTACAAAGAGGAGTGACGTTTTAATTTGGACTTCGCGAATTAAAAATGCTCAAGTACTTTGGATGAAGTATTTAAGTTGTCACGACACGGAATAGAACACGGACTAAAATTAGGACAGAAGAAGGAAAAGCAAACTAATATGATTTATGGAATGTGTTCCATCATTCTTAAACCAAGACGTAGATAGTTAAACGATTTACGTTTAAGGGGTTTCGTAAGAATGTCAGCGATGTTGTCGACAGACGGCACTTTTTTGATTGAGATATGTCCTTTCTGGACATTATCACGAAGAAAGTGGTGATGAATTTCGATGTGTTTGGTTCGAGAATGTTGCACCGGGTTTTTGCTAAGGTCAATCACGCCTTTATTGTCGCACATGATCGGAACGTCATCGAGTCGTAGTCGATGAGAGCTTGTTTCATCTATAGTGCTTGTTGACATGCCTTTCTGGCGCTTACGTATTCTGCTTCGGCAGTGGATATAAAAAGAGCGGTTTGTTTCTTCAAGAACCAAGATGTCAAACAATATCCCACGAACTTACAATCCCGCTAGTGCTCTTTCTGTACACATAATATCTCGCAGATCGAGTCGGCATTATATATTGTTTCTATGCGGTCCCTTTAGGATACATAATCCTAGTGCGTAAGTGCCTTTAATGTTCAGAGATAGCTTAACGCTTCAAGGTGAGAGGTTTTGGGGCCTCTTGGAAGCGGGGCACAAAGGGCAAGACACTAAAACATGATATTAGGCCTACTTGCCGTTAGGTATAATAAACTACCTATCATGCCTCGATACTTGGTACTATCTACTGACTCACACTCTTCGTCTTTCGTGAGTTTGGTATCGGAGGACATGGGGGTTTTTATTGGTTTGGATTCTTTTAAGCCAAATTTCTTAAGCATTTCTTTAATATATTTAGATTGATTAAAGAAAATACCATCTTCCATTTATTTTATTTATAATCCAGGAAGTAGTTAAGTTCACCTATCCTTGCTCATCTTCGAACTCGTCATGTGATTTTGGAACAATTCATCAACTTGTTTTGGGACACAGTTGAGCTGATACTAATGTCGTCGAATATATTTAACAATGTTGAGGTTTGAGCTTTTCTTCTGAGTAAAAAGAGTGTTATTCTACATTCCCATTTTTTATTCAGTTTATAAGAAAGCTTTTAATCTATCATACCAAGCTTTGGGTGCTTGTTTAAGACTGTATAAAGCTTTCTTTAGTTTATAAACATGATCCGATTTTTCAAAGTCAATGAATCCTAGAGGTTGTGCCACGTATACCTCCTCATTGATAAAACTGTTCAGGAATGCACTTTTACATCATTTGGAATTTGCTTAAAATCTAAAAGCATACGACATAAGTAATAGTATCCTAATTGACTAAAGTCTAGCAAGTAAGGCATAAGTTTCATCATAATCGATGCCCTCTTGTTGATTATAGCCTTAAACAACTAACCTAGCCTTATTTCGAGAAACAATACCGTTCTTGTCTAACTTATTTCTAAACACCTACTTAGATCCTATGATTGTCATATTCTAAGTTATGGAAAATAACTCCAAACGTCGTTAGCAATGAATTGATTTAATTCTTCTTGCATATCGACTATCCAACTTTCATCCGCTAAGGCTTCATTCACATTCTTAGGTTCTATAGTTGATATAAAACAAAAGAAGTTACTTTGGTTTTGGGCTTGTGATCTAAGGGTTCTTTGGTTAAGGTTACCTATGACATTTTCTAATGGATGGTTCCTAGATTCCTTAATATTGACTAGTTCGTCAATCTCTAAAGTTTCATCCTCAATGTCATTTTCTAGGTTTTTCTTTTCAGTAACCTTAATTGCTTCTTCTTCATCTAAGTCATCATCCACCAAGGGTGATGTCTTAGAGGGTGGAGGAGTTTCATCGAATGTCACGTTGAGTGATTCTTCTACTTTCCTAGTATGTTTGTTAATGATGATGTAGGCTTTACTATTTTACGAGTAACCTAAAAGGATACCTTCGTATGAATTTGGGTCAAACTTTGTAAGGTAGTCTTTAGTGTTTAAAATGGAGCACTTGCTTCCAAACACTCTAAAGTAATCTAGAGTAGGTTTCCTACCTCTTAAGAGTTCGTAAGGTGTTTTTCCTAAGATGGCTCTAATTAGGATTCAGTTGAGAATGTATGTTGAAGTGTCTATTGCGTTACACCAAAACTTTTGTGGTAACGATTGCTCATTCAACATAGTCCTACTCATTTCTTGAAGTGTCCTATTCTTCCTTTCAACCACGCCATTTGATTGAGGAGTGCGTGGAGCTGAGAAGTTATGTGTAATTCCATTGGCATTACAAAAACATCTCCAATTGCATTCATAGTTTAATTCCCTACCGTGGTCGGTTCTTATTGACACTATTGTACATCCTAATTGGTTTTGAATTTTTTTACTAAATATTTCGAATTGATCGAAGGCTTTGGTTTAGGTCCTTTAGGCAATCTAGGTCCAGTATACCTTGATTAAGACTGCTGATGGTGCTAGTGGTTCTGGCCATCCCCTTAAGAGGTTAAGGGAAGATCACGGCACCTCTGGAGATGTCGGTGTCAGTACTGCTGGAAAATCCCTTGCGGCTCTGCAAGATTTGCTTGACAAGAGTACCTTGGCTGAAGAGATTGGTGTCACTTCCGCAGCTACCATACCTTTTGTCACCTCTTCTGTGACCCCCACACCAGAGCATGAGGGTGGTGAGTATACATATTCTGTTTCCACAGCCAATTTTCCGACCAAGCACCCAGCTAAGAGGTTCGTAATTTCCTCAAACACTCCTCATGATTCTAATGCAAATACTGCAGATGACGAAGTTTCTTCGGTTGTCAGGTCTGCCATTCCAGACCTTGTCGTTCTGACCATGGCCGTTGCTACTACGGTCGTAGCGGGTACTTCCATTCCGCAACCCAGGGAAGTCAATGAGCCTACGCGTACCAGTATTTTTACAGATTCTACCTCTGCGGGTAATGTAGGTCCGGATGTTGCGGGACCCTCTCAGCTGGCTGGTAATGATATTTCTTCCGATAGCTTTTATGTTTTCCTGGATATGGACTCCTAGACACTGCATCAAACATATGTTCCGAAATGGGATGTTCTGAATGAGTCTGCCCCAGATGAAACTAATATATTCCGTAGTTTGGTCGACCAACTTGCTCCTCCTGTGTTTTTCTCGCAGTTACGTGCTATGAAGTATGACCAGTTGTTCGCCGAATTTAATGTTGGGGCTGCTAGCCAAACGTGCCTAGGTGCGGAAGTTAGGATGTGACTTTAGCATGTCCTTAGGGGGAAGAAGAGGTTGTAGGGAAAGTGTGGTATGCAAGCTAATTTGTTGAAGGAGATGGATACGGAGATAGCTAGCTTGAAGGCCCAGCTATCCCTAAAGGAAGCTGATGCCGCGGAGGCAATTCATCTCCGTAGTCGAATCGCGAATATTGAGGCTGTGGACGCTACCCTGACTAGTGAGTTGAAGAGTTTGAAGGAGCGGAATGCGGCTCTTGAATCTGCGATCGTTGCCAAAGATTTCCAGATTGCTAAGTTGACTCAAGATTTATCGAGCTTGCAGTTGTCTTGTGATGATTTGAGTATTAAAGCTTCTACTCTTGAGTGTGAGAAGGACAAACTTGTTGATCAGGTACTTATACTTGTCTTTCATTCCTTAATCTTTGTCACGCTTTTGAATTATACAATAATCATTTTGACTTTGCAGGTGTCTGAGCTGGAGGCTACATGTTCTGGCCTCCGTGATGAAGTGGCGGGGTACAAACTATTTAAAGAGCAGGTTGAGGTTGTGCAAGATGAGCAGGTTAAAGCGCTTAGCAATCGTGTTGTCCATATAGATTCTGATCTTATGGATATGGTTCTGCACATGGATGAGGAATTTTACCCTCGTTATCTGACAACCATTGTCGGACGAATGTAGATTCTCAGCCGCGGCCTTAAACTTGTGATTATGAAGTGCCTACAATCATCTGAGTGTCTGGTTGCCCTAGGAGGAGCCCTTGGGTGTGCTATCGATAAAGGTATGCAAGACGGTCTGAAGGCTAGCGTTGACCATGAGAGAGCCTGGAGAGGTCTTAATGTCATTGCTGCTTATGATCCTTCTGCGAAAGCCAACTTTTTTTTCGCTGTTGATGCTCCGTTTTGTTTTTGACCTTCTCATCATCTTCTTCACCGCTATCGCTCCAAGAGCCTCCGACAAAAGCTCTTTGGTTCTTATCTTTCGGTGGTTTTGGACATTCTCCAATAAGATGATTCGGGTCGCCGCATCTAAAGCATTTTCTATCACTTTTACCGTTCTTGTCATCACGGCTTCTTTGGAACGTCTTTTTGTCGTTCCGAGGTTGTCTCACGAATCTACCTCTTCTTTTAAAGAACTTCTTGAAGTCTCTTACCGCCATGGCGTACTCTTCGTCTTCGCTACCGGAAGTCGAACACTCTTCATCACTAGATTCTTTCTTAGCCTTTAAAGCAATAGATTTCCTTTCAACTTTTGCTTTGACTATTTCGGAATCTTTCTTGATGATCATTTCGTGAACTTTGAGGTTCCCGATAAGTTCATCAAGAGATAGTGACGTTAAGTCTTTCGACTCTTCAATCGCCGTGACCTTTGCTCTCCATTTAGGATGTAGAGCCCTAAGAAACTTCCTTACGTAGTTCTTACTAGAATAACCTTCATCAAGAGCTTTAAGACTAGTAATAATAGTATTAAATCTAGCAAAAGCACTATCTATAGATTCGTCTTCGGAAATGACGAATTGTTCATATTGTTGAACCAAAAGGTCGATCTTATTATCTTTGACTTGGCTATTACCTTGATGGGTGATTAACAAAGTTTTCCAAATTTCTTTTGCCGTGTTACACATGAAAATTCTTTCATATTCTTTTCTTGGCAAAGCATTGTAAATAACCATTTTGGCTTCATTATTTTTCGCAAGTCTCTTTTTGAGATCATCGGTTTGTTTTTCAAAAGGGATAACCTCATCTAATTTGGTTTCCGGATTTTGTACAATAGGTTGAAAATCACCATTGGTAATAACATGCCAAAGATCTAGATCTTTTGATTTAACATATGTCTCGAATCTATTTTTCCAATAAATAAAACTACCGCTTTCAAAGAGTGGTGGTCTTTGCATAGATTGCCCTTCTAGATATTTGTCGGAATCCATAGATCGATCCAAGCTTTAAAATACAGTATATTTTAAAAATCTTGAGTGACCTTGCTCTTGATACCAATTGTGGAAACTAGAAGGGGGGTTGAATAGTTTACACGTTTGTTTTACGTTTTAAAAGTTTACTTTCAAAATTGTTTAGATCCGAGTTATATGTTTAACCAATTCATAATATGAACAAACAATAACTATCTAAACTAAAACTAGATAACTACAATAATAATGTAAAGAGATAAGGAAAGCAACAACCAAACCAAGACACCAAGATTTTATAGTGGTTCGACTATGAAGCACCTCTTCGCCCTACTCCACTCCCCGAGTATCCAACTCGATATTTCACTATGTCAACAAGCTCCCTTTAGGCGGAAAAAACCGTTTACACGTCGCTTATGTTATTTTCTGACACTAAGCTAAATGTCGAGTTCTAATCTTAGTGAGAACCAATCTACCACTTCACAAGATCTACACAATCGGATCTACACAATATCCGAATCACACAAATACACAAGATAAATACAATAGAGGTTTGGTACTTAGAAGAAAAGAGGAGAGATCACTAATTAACACTTCGTTTCTTGAGTGATCAAGAGTTTTAGTGAGAGAAAGAAGTTTTAGAGAGAGAAATAAGAGACTGAAAAATTTCATGCAAAGAGGAATGATTTTTAGCAAGGGGTGGACCAGTATTTATAGGCAGGGAAATACAACAGTAACTGGCGGCAGTCCCGGCGGTCCCATATATATAAGGGGGCCGCCAGGCCTATAAGGGGGCCGCCAGTAGACTCCGCTCCTTTTTTTGTCTTTTTGTGGAGAAAGTTGTATCTGGTATTGAAGCTTCTGTTTTTAGGGGGCGGGCCTATAAGGGGCCGCCAGAAGCACTCCGCCTCCCTTTTTTTATCTTTTGTGGGGGATTGTAGTATCTGGTATAGAAAACTTTCGTTCTTGGGGGAAAATTTGAATTTCAAAATTTTTAAAGATTTTTTACCTAAAACTTTTCTTTTAATTAGATAAATATTTTTTATAGATTATTTTGTCTAAATATCTTTTATAAAAATGTATGGTTAGAGAAAAATTTTTTTTGATCACTTAATCATGCTAATGAATTTGTTTGTTTTATACCTAAGTGCATTAATAATTTAGAAATAGAATTTTACGATTAATAATTTGTAAACGTTTAATTTTATCGTAAACGTTTTTACATTTTGTTATTATCAAAATGTTGAGAGGTCGAAAAATATAAATAACGTTTTTAGACATTATTTGTATTAACACCTTTCTACACACTCACGTTTCTCTAGACATGTCAACAACAATACAGATAAAAGCTGGTTTTCTAAAGCCTAACATGCACATTCCTCGATAAAAAGCAACATCAAAAGGATCTACAACCTAAGTTTCGTGCAATCGTATGTAAATAGAATGGAGGGTTTAGCCTCGCATGTTATAAAGAAAGCAAGAAGATAAATCAATCAAACAACACATAGACATATTGAATGATTAATGATAAATAACCTTACTTGATTAAAACATAGATTCAAGGTAGTACAATAGGGTTTTGAGGCCCTAAAAATGACCTACAAAGCTGCTAGATAACTAGGGTTCGTCTCCCTAGGTTTAAATAAAGTTACACACTTAAAACCCTAAAAACGGTTTTATATTTATAGAGATATCGACGCGACGACGTCGCTTAGAAATCCTGACGCCGTCGCCACGTAGATGATTTTATATCCTCTTTAAGTCAGCCACGTCCTGGCACCATTGCGAGATTCCTGTCGCTGTCACCATATAGATCATGACGGCGCCGCTTTATGCCTGCGACGCCGTCTCCATGCACTGTATGCATAAACTTTAAGAGATTTGGTGTAGGTCCGTAACCTTGTCCGTTTCTTCTCCAAATGAGCCCAAGTCACGTGTATTTCCTCCAAAAGCCATTCAAGTGCTAAAAACCTGAAAACAAACGTTTAAGCATGTAATATGGGCATATTTGCATGATTTATGAGGTTAAATGACCCCGAAAAAGTGTATAAAATGACACCTCATCAGTAATGTTTCGCAAAACTTGTTCCTGTGTAATGTTTCACATAAATGTGTAAAATTTTGTAAATTTTTGTTTCGCACAACTTACATATTTTGCACAAATGTTACTTAACCTGTTTCGCACAAATATTACACAAACATATTTCGCACAAATGTTACACAAAACATATTTCGCACAATTCAAATAAAACACATTTCGCACAAACGAGTCATGAAACAAAACACATAAAATCACCTAAAAACACACTTTTTAACGTTTTTTCTTGAAACCTTTTGCAAAACTAAGTATTTCTAGGCAATTTCTATCTTAAAAATATAAACTTTAGTGTTTTTAACAACAAAATTTTGAGATCAAGATTTTCGAAATATTCTTAAAAAATACAAAAAAATTCGAATTTTTCAAGATTAAAACCATGAAATATGACAATAAGTATGCCAGTTATTGTTTTCGAAAAGATAGGTTTAAGCTTTTTAACAAATAAGCACGAAATAAAAATAAGTCGATCCTTAATAAGCACAATGTAAGCTCAAAATAAGCAAAACAAAACCACACACGAACACTAAAGATCCCAAGATGAAACCATGGCGAATGATACCAATTGAATAATATGGCTTTCAGACAAATCAACACATCATTCATGAAATAGATAGAAGAGATGAGAAAGGAGAATGGTGGAGAGTGTTTGAATATTTCCTTGAAGTTTCCCTATTTCACAAAGTAAACACACACTCACACACCCTCTCTATGTGTAGAGAGGGGCTTTATATATCCTTGGTGCCGGCCATGGGCCTTCTTGTGGGCTTCCATGGGCTAGGACTTGGACTATTACATTACTTTTCCTAATGAACTAGCCTATCGGACTACCAATTACATGCTTAATATTACAAGACTCGTGAGATCGATAATGATCGTCACTTCACTAAAAAATAAATTCCTAACAGCTAGCAATGGTAGATTCAATAGGTAGGTGACATTCACCAATTGCAAGACAAGTGAAACTCTTAGATCCTTATCGGACTCATGGCACTAGTGAACGAGCTACTAATGTCAAGTTGGCATGTTTAGTCCCATCTTTACGTCAGGTTAAGTATCTCACTTGCGTAAATCGATTAAGTCTACAATTTGAGAACATGTGAAAATATGTCTAGGTCTCACGCATAGAGAATAGTCACCTTGGGTTACAATTCACCTAGTCTCATGCAATGTGAAAAGTAATTGCAAGTAATCTCAACAATTAGACGACATGACTTATATTTACGACGGGTATAAATTTTGATGAATACGTAATCAAAAAGTGTGTACGAGGAAGCATGCATTCATCCTTCGTAGCACAAGTTAAAAACCATTCGTAAATTAAGTCTAATCATTGTTTAAATTTTATGCATGTCAAGTTGTCCATTTTAAAGACTAATTTATAACCTAAGTGGGAAAAATATTAGTTTTGACAATACATAAAATAAATAACAAACATAACAAGATTAAGTGTTATTTGGAATGTAGCGTGATTCGGTAGGCACGTTGGGAGACTTTCACCACACTATCAATACCCGAAGCCAAGTGACCAAAGAAGATCACCTCTATGTAGAAACACACTACACTTCACCGTATACCCGTAGATGCTAGTCTTATAACCCGTAACCTTCTCCATGCTTAGAACTACACTAGATCTAAGATAGATGATCAAAACCTAAAAACCCTTGCTTGGATTTTCCTTTGTGCCGTGACTTTTTCAAGGAGGGAGAGAGGAAGAGTATTTTGGTTAAGTTGTTATTTTGTGATATCAAGATATTGACCAAAAAATAGAACTTATCCCCTCCCTTAATCCCCGCATTAGGCCGGCCATAGTATGGGCTTGCGCATTTGATGGTCTAGTCCAATTACTAAGTACTAGCTTAGTTAATTAGAAGCCCGTTGTTGATCCCCGAGTTACGTAGGTTATATATACCGTAAATAAAATAGATACAATATATTAAATGGTACCTTTGTGTATATGTGTGTGACCCCATACACTCACAATAACCATAAGCATAGTCCAACAATAACCATAGTCCAACAATAACCAAATACGCTTTTGAACATGCACTTCATGGACTCTAGTTTTAACACCGAGACCAAGTTGATTGAACCCAACTTGTTTAAAACCTCCTCATTTTTGTGCACCTAAGCCATCGAGGTTTTCAACTTTAAACCTAGTACACGTACTAGTCATTCTTCTTCAAATATTTTTTAACCTTGTCAAGTTGATATAACCCTTTACAACTCTAAAGACTCAACTTGTTTAACAAGTCTCACAAGTCGTGTTGATGTGTGTTTTACAAGTTTTAAATTTATAATTCTAGAAATACCGATTTTAACTAAAAACACAACATAGGCAAGTATACCCTATCGTATGTAATATAGCCAAGGTAAGTCAAGGAATATAAACACGTATAATCTTCATATAGTCATATAAATTAACATAACAAGAAAGTAAAAGAAAACGTGTACCTTTTAGCAATTCTTCAATCAAGAAACAATAAAGATTAAAGTATAATCTCTCTACAGATTTGTACACAATATGTTCTTAGCAATAGAGTATGCTAGTACTAATAGTATTAAACAATCGCCTTTGGAAAATCTTGAATCAAATCAACACAAGAAACTATGTTTCTTGTTTCCTTGCCGTCGAACAAAACAAAAACCGAGCACCCTTATAAATGGTTTCAGTCGATACGGCACAAAGAGAAAGAAAGAGAGATTTAAGGTTAGCTAACTAATGAATCACTAATCTT
>BQNB010026873.1:0-27668 GCA_026074375.1 Tanacetum coccineum | reverse complement strand
TTGTCCTCCGTCTTCGTGGTGGTAACTGAATTAAATCTCAGTTCTTGTCTTTCCAGTGGATGTTTGTGGATGTGTCTTTATGAATGTTTTATGTTACTCTTTGCAAGTGTCGTGAACAATGTGGTACTCGTTTGATTCAAAATAATAATAATTCTGTTTGGTGACTAAGTTTTTGTGAATGTTCATATGTCTTATTTTGCCTTGCATAAACATAGTTTGATTTGGTTGTTTTGAGCATATAATTTGTCTTATTGGCTTAGCATAAACCTAGTTCAAGTGCGCTAAGTGTGGCTTTGGTTTGGTTGTGTTCGAGCAAATGGTTAGTCTCGTAAGCTTGGCACGAACCTAGTTCAAGTGCGTTCAGCGTAGCCTGAACATGATAACTGTTAGTGCACTATAAGTGGTTGGCTCTGATTAGGTATAAACACTATTTGGTAAGTCGGTTGCCCCATATAGGAACACATAGTTTAGACGAAGTATAGAGCTGTGAAGTAGCCTTGATATTGCAGTATGTTTGTTGTAAACTGGGCGGGCACAATAACAATGGATCCTTGTCTCAAGTAAATCCAGGATTAAGGGTCATAAGCTCTAACGTCAAGGATAGTGTTAGTTGTAGGTTTAGATGTCGGCATCGTTTTGGTTTAACATCTTTAGGTATGGCCATTTGTCTCTGATCATAATGTTCCAAGCCATTTTAAATGCTTGTATGTTTATTATATTTTCCAGTCAAGCTGGGTGAAAATTCGTAATTCTGACTTCTCTTCAACAATCATCAAGTTAAATGAGCTGGAGGTTTTACTGAGCTATTGCACCAGCTTTGGTCCATTCAGAGTGTTAGGGTTAGAGTTTTCTATGCTCGGGCTCTGTCTGTTCTTTAACTCATGTAGTCAGTTTCTGTTTTGGTTCTGTCCTTGGACAGTCGGACTCGAGCAAACAGAATAGTACAGAACTACAATTTCAATTTTAAGCATAATTATGGGTTTTCACGTCTCTCACTTCATCTTCAACCGGTACCAAATTGATGCCTTTGAAACCATCCCCGTGTTACATAAAGCTAGGCAAGTAATTGCACAGGTACATGATGTTGCCAATCAGTTACGTTTGAAATGAATCAGAGTTTGAGGACATGGGAAAGGCCAGAGGGGTGTACCGAATGCGTGATAATGGGGTTGCGGGGTTGCAGGAGATCAATAAGGATAGCAGATGTAGGAATGATCTTCGCGCTATATACATCAGCTCATTACTCCAAACAACACATACGCTGATACGCATATCAGCATTCACCCGTATTCCTTAATGTCATCTTCTTTAGACAATCATAGTATATAGTAACGATTCTCCCACATTTGGTAAAGATATATGCAAAAAGAGTTGCGTTTTTTACACGATCATAAATCAAAAAGTGAAAATAACCCCAAAATTTTTTTAAGAGGAAAAAAAAAAAAAAAAAATGAGGGTCATCTAAATATATTCTATTTATACATCAAAATGCATTATGCATTTATGCTTAACCTACAAAAGATATTGTCATTTAACTACCATTAACGGGTCATTATACATAACTTGGCCCGCCCCTCTCACATAAAAAGACTTTACCCTTTATCTTCTTCACCAGCCTTTACCGTCAATTCCAGCCACCACTTCCGGCCACCACCACCACCTTCGGCCGCCGTCAATTCCAGCCGCCACTCACCAGCACCACTTCCATTTATCACACCACTATTGTCATCTTAATATACTCAATATACTTTAGACCACTATCGTAATCTTTGGTTGAAACCCAACTCAAAAGTTTGATATTATGTGTTTCATCGACCGTAAGTGTTTGCGAGTGTTGCAACAAAGATGTTGAGGTGAACTATGGGGAGGGATTGAATGCACGGTGGTGCCCCAAAGGACTGTCTCACCAACAAAAAAAAAAGAACGAATGCAATCTGAAAATATGAGCTACAAAATATAGCTTCAATTCTTAGTTATGTTATAAACACGATATATAGATGTAGTTGCTGTATTAAACACGATGATATATAGATGTTTATATAAAGAACATTCTCTTGTCAGTTTAAACTAATTAGAGATACAAAACATATAAGGTAGGGGTGAGCATATGTCCAAGACCGGATCGGACCGGCCAAGACCGGACCGGACCGAGGACCGAAATGGTTCATATTGCCGGACCGCGGACCGGACCGAAATGGTATAGTCCGGTCTGGGTCGGTTTTCGGTCCGGTCCGGTCCTACACGGCATTATCATCGGGTTTTTGGTCGGACCGACCGGACCGATGACCGAATTGGTCTAAAATACCGGTCCGGTCAGTCCTGTTCGGTCCGATCGACGGTCCGGTATGCTCACCCCTAATAACGGATTATAAGGGGGATCTTCTTTGATACTTGTTTGGTTTTCTTGGCATAATTACTTTGTCGATCATGAATTACTAAAAACTAACTCTTAAAAAAGAAAATAAAGATGCATGCGTGTCCCGTGAAACCCCGAAATTAACCACCTGGTTCAGTCCCTTGTCATCAATCCAAACTTTAAACCATTGATCACAACCACATCAAGTAGCTAATGGTACCAATTACGACATGATTCTTCAGCTCTAAGTTACCTTCTCTCTTTTTCTAGTTACCATATACATAAGAAAACACAATCAAAAAATTCAAAGCAAGGGTTCCTGAAAGGCTGAAACAACCAACTAAACAAGCATCAAAGATTCTCTAAGGACAATATATATAGGTGCATGTAGAACATTTGCCGCAGCAGTCACTTATCCTCGTAAAGTACTCCAAGATGATTTCCCTCTCAATTGTAGCTCGTTCAAGAGAGCCATAAGGAAACTTGCGATAAAACTCTTCTTCAAATTTCACAAAAAAATATGTACAGTTAGGCCTACATAATAAATCATGATAATCTCCCTTTGTCTAATGAATAATAGGGGTCTTCGATCCACAAAGAAGGGTTTGAATTGGCGATAATATAATCTTGATAATATCCCTTGGTTCTAATGAATAAAAGGGGTCTTCGATACACAAAGAAGGGTTTGTATTGGCGAGAACTCCCTTGACCGGGGTGCTTTTTTCGGCACCAGTCATTGTTCACCCCAAAAGGAATAGCTCCGGTAACTCTTTTGGCCCAATGGGGCACCAACTGGAGTTGGATGATCCAACATCATACTAACGAATAAAATGAGGCCTCCCAAAATCAATAGCGAGACAAGAAATAAATAAGCCAAGTACTTCCAGTTCCATATACTTGTCACAAATTTGATTTTCCTAACTTCACAAATTTGATTTTCCTAACTTGGTATATTTAAGGCATTTTATGGGCTTATTATGGGTCCTAGCTCAATATACTTGATTTAAAATTATAGTGTTAACATACTATCTTATATAATATCTCCTTGAACCCATTTCTCTCCATTTAAAATATTATTTTATATTTTCTTTATACATATCTTACAATTAATAACAAAAAAAAATTAAAATATACCAACTATAATCTATAATTTTTTACCATTTATCAACAACCAACTTAACATATAATATTATTTTTTTAATTTTAATTTAATTACTTAAAATTTCATATAAAATTATATATTAAATAAAATATTTATTTTATAAATATATTTTTATAAAATGATTGTTTTTAAAAAAATAAAAAATAATACACATTATCCAAAACCTTATCATTCACTAGTAAACTCTATTCTAATTAAATAAAAATACACATGTCCATTGAAATTGTGCCATGTGGCAAGTTTGGAAGAAGAATTGGAAAATTATATGATGAACCGATCGGTTGGTGGTTGATGCATTCATTTTCTATTTATGTGAATTAAATATACTCATTAAATGGGATGTCCTTGTAACCAGTTGGGCAAAAGTCATAAGTAAAGATAGTCCTAGAAAAACAACGATCCTTTTATTGAATTTTCTAAAGGTATCCTTCTTTTTTATTCTTCATATACTAAACTTCTTTTTTCGATATACTCGCTTGTATTAATCAATATACATCTGTGTTTTTATTCTATATATATGGATTGAAGTGGAAGGAGGCAAAAGTACAGTGACGGACCTAGGAATATCGTTTGTGAGGGGCAAATTTTTTTTTGGCAATGGCAACAAAATGTGAAAGAAAAAACTAAGATCGAAATGATAAATCAAGTATTTTTAGTTAGAGATAAGGATTTATAAGACTTTAAAGTGTTGAATTTGGGTTTTAATACGTGAGTGGGGGGCAATTTGATCTGAGTGGGGGGACATCTTTCCGAAAAATTGATCAAAAAATTACACTAAATTTTTGACTTTTTCGACGAGCCATAGGCGGGCACTTGCCCCCCATATTTAAACAAAATAGATCCGTCCCTGCAAAAGTTCAATAAAGATTCATTTTTTATCATAGATCTCAAGACTCCATCTCAACCATTCATTTTTTCATCAAATTAAATAAAACTCACTTTCTACCTCTTTTTTTAAAATTAAATATCTTACAAACCGTTAATCGTTACGTAAAATGAAACATACCATTGCAACGAGAATTAAATCATCTTTCTAACGAGAGACACTTTGATATACTTTCAACGAACTTTTTTTAAAATTTTATTTTTTAGTCACGTCTAGAAAGATCACATGTGATTCTGGAAAATCACACTTGATTTGTATTTTACAAAATCACATGTGATTTTGTAAAATCACATGTGATTTACAAATCACATGTGATTTTTTTCAGACGTGACTAAAAATAGTCGAAAGTATATCAAAGTGCCCCTCGTTAGAGCATCCAATATGGTGGGTTTATGAAAAGGTCTGTAAATATGAAAAGGTTTATGTTTCATTTCAACCATAGTGGACACTCATTTCATGTCTATGTGGAATAAAGAGGTCCTAATTCTTGAATATCTTTATAAATTCAATGCATTTAATTCATTTGTTATAAAAGACACCTTATAAAGTTGTAAAGGTTTATACCATAGTGAATGTATGTTTATTATATCAAAAGGTCTAAAAATTATTGGTGTATTAATGTATAAACCTTTATAAAAGGTTTACCATAGTAGATGCTTTTAGAAAGATGATTTAATTCTCGTCGCGGTGGTGTATTTTTTGTCGTTTAACGATTTATCGTTTGCAAGATATTTTAATTTTAAAAAAGATGTGAAAAGTGGGTTTTTTTTTTAATTTAATAAAAAATAAATGGCTATGATTGGTCCCTTAAATATTTGATAAATATTAAATCTTCATTGATCTCAACTCGTGGAAAAAGGATGTTTATGCTTTTTGGAAACACTAAAAAAATTGTTTGTTAGTTTATTTAGGCATTATTCGTTTGTTTGAGTTTTTAGCTTAGAAAGTTAGTTTTAGGTATTATTCGTGATTCGGTATGCTAACTGTTTTGGATTTGAGTGGTTTATGTCCTCATATTTAAAAAGTTGCAGATGTTTATTCATGTTGTATAGTTGGAACTATTTTAGAAGCCTCATAAATTCTTTATTGTTTATTATCACAATCACCTTAATTTTATATATTTCATATATATGGATTATGAGGATTTTACACTTAATACATTAAACTGGTTTTTAAATTAGCCCCCTTTTTAAAACTTTAGGGTTTTATCAAAAACTATCAAAACGAATCAAAAACCAAATTAATATAAATATATATATTTTTATATACTCTTCATAAAAAGACCATACAATTATTCATAGTATAAGTTAACACACTTTTTACACTTGAAATATTTTTTTTTTCATTTTGATATAAGTCTATATAAATAAATTTAAAAATATTTATAAATTATGTAATTTGTGTTATTCGGGTCAACCCGAAAAATGAATCGAATTCAAACTCAATTTTCTGTTCAGTTATATCCAATTTGAATTTGCTTCGGTTCAGTTTTTAGTTTTATATAAAAAACAATTTAACCGAACCGAATAAACCGAATTTGAAAAATGAAATTTGACATGTTATCATACCTCATGCTTTAAAGTGTGTTGGATGTACTATCAAAATCTCCTTTAATGTTGCCCACCCACCCTCATTTAATAACCACCTATCCATCTTTTAAACACATAAACTAACACAAACCCCTCCAATTGGTCAATCTTTTATCACACAGATCACCTGAGACCTATTCTCCACCGTCAGATCCTCCCAAATCCAACGGCCCAAAACACCCAACTTCCCTCCTCTCATTTCACACCCCACATTATAACCATCATAAATGACACTCGTTTCACGTTAAAAAAACACACATAACAAAAAACAATAATAAAAATGGACGTCGCTAAATCTAACAATGGAGAAGGCGGTCTACAATTTTGGTTAGGACTAGTGCTTCAGTTTATCTTGAGCACCTTACTGCTAAAGTAAGTTTAATTGTTTAATTTAACTCACAATTTCTGTTAGGATTTCATTTTATGGGACGACATGACGGAATTACCATAGTTTATTATACCACCATACGTAGGGACTAAAATAGACATTTTAGTAAACTTATG
This sequence comes from Tanacetum coccineum, assembly GCA_026074375.1. Classification (NCBI taxonomy): domain Eukaryota; kingdom Viridiplantae; phylum Streptophyta; class Magnoliopsida; order Asterales; family Asteraceae; genus Tanacetum; species Tanacetum coccineum. Next base: position 21,171 of record BQNB010026873.1, on the reverse strand, counting down.
TATAGATGGTGGTATAAATACCCCTTCATTGCTTCCATGGAAGGGTGAGACTTTTATAATACTTCACTTTTCATTCTATTTTACACACACCAGTTTCTCCCTCTACTCTCTCTCTAAACATGTCATTCTTATGGTTTGAGTCACCAAGACCACCGGATCAACGATTCTTTTATAATTAACAAGTGATATCACGAGCCATGGTTACACTCTTGGGTTGGTTTCATTTTTTGTCTGGTTGGTCTCGATTATGTCTCAAATCTGGTTACGCATTGGTTCAAATCTGTCATTTTTTTGTCACGTATTGGTTCTATGTGTTGCATTGTGATATGTTTTATAACTGGTTTATAACTTTTTGATGACATTTTTTGGTGCCTTTATTGTCCAAAACTTACCAAAAATCAGATGTGGCATATTCTTTTCTACAGATTATATGTGTTGGGCTTTAGTGCTTATTTTCATGGCTTATTGTAATCTCAAAACAACTTATTTCCAATGGCTTATCCTTAAATCTGCTTATTTGAAGTTGTACAAGTTCTTGGCAGAGGTTTAGACAAGTTAGTACACTTTTTTTGTTTGGTTGTCGAATTTGTGCAAAAGGACATAAAAAGGTACAAAAGTACGATTGTGACCTCGTGGCGGTTTGACGTGGCGGTTTGTTAACAGGTGTAACGGTTTGAAATTAACATGGTCCTATCTAAACAAACTTCTGCCCAATTTAAAAGTTGGCAGCGGTTTGGTGATGGCGGTTTGGTTGGTGGTGGCGATTTGGTGATGACAGTTTGGTGGTAGCGGTTTGGGGGTAGCGTTTTAGGGGTAGCGATTTGGGGTAGCAGTTTGTTCTACCAGTGGTTTGCCTCCCTTAACCCATACCAAGTCAACTCGGTCATTACCGAGTTGACCCGGGTCGACTCACTGAGTTAAACCAGTCACAACCGAGTCGTGCCAAGGTCAAACGAAACCAAGAATAGAACATAAAGAAAGGTCAGACTCTGATTTAAACCAAACTACAACATCATCAAACAACCATTACAACAACAACAATCAACAGCCAATTACAACCCTTCGTCACATTTAAACTCACCAACAAATCCATCAAGACTATCCTAACCCATCGTCACATATTATCAACAACTCCATCTCCATTACATCTACATCTACAAGACTCGAACAAAGATCATAAACTCAAATGATCTCTTGCCGTGTGTTACAATTAATTCATGACCTTCAAGAGATCAAGCACACGAAAGAAAAAGTTTCCTCAGTGATATATAAAAAGATTACCTTCTCTTTTTTCATGTCCGAAAATAAAGAAAGAAAAATAACAATCATGTTACTTTCTCTCTTTGTTTCGATTGACTCTCAAAACAAATCAAAATATATACATGTCGAAACTTACCCGAAACCCTCCAAAGGATTTTGAAGCTATTGTTCTTCTTACTTGGAGCACGGCTGTATTGAGCAAAAAAATTATACAAAAGGTTCTCGCTTATATTCGTGACATGAAAGGGTTGCTATGTTTGTGGTTTATATTCATAAATTAAAAGGTTTAGATTGATTGGTTTATGAGTCGAGCTTGTGGCTGACGAATAAAAACGGAGTGATAAGTATGGGGATAATAGATCTGCTTTCTTGATATGTTTGACTAAGTTGGTAAGATATGGAAGAGGATGGGGGCGTATCTTTTTTAGGCGAAGTGATTTGGTTAAGGTTATGAGAAACATTAGGGTTTTGTGAGTATTATACTGATTTCTGGACCAGGTATTGGTTTTTATTACAAATTATGGGCTAGACACGGTTGGGCCAAGCTTTGTCCTTTTGGACGAAATATTGGGCCGGTGATATTCAAAAATCATGGACCTCGTTTGTTAATTGTGGTTGGGCTGGCTACGTTTTAATGAAAAAAAATAGGCCGAGAGTTTTGATGGTTTGAGCTGAGTTATGAGATTGGGCCGAACTTGTTTGTAAAACGGGCTGTTAAGTATGGACTTCGTGTTATTGGATTAAGCCGAGTGTTAAAACACTATTGTCGGGTAAAGTATAAATAACCGGGGTTCATAACGACAGAGTGACTAGATTAATTTTTGAGACCGGGATCAATTTGTATAAAGAATCATGGAACTTAATATTTTTAAGGCTAGATTTGGAATTAATTTTTTTTAAGTGACTACGGAGTTCATTGGGTATCACTTATTTGAGATTGAAGTTGGATTTCACGAAGGCGTGTTCTTATTTTATCTTGAAGTCGGGGTGTTTGGATGCATGACTTTCAATGATAACTTGCTCATGCTTAAGATTTAAGTTGAAGACTTGGTTTATCTGTTACCAGTAGTCGGGGTGGATGGTTGAAGACATGGTTAACTATCACTTAAAGGAGTTACGTTGTAGTACTCAGTGTCACACGCAGAAGACGATGTGAATAATCGCAAAAGGTGATGAAAGTCTCATACTTTGTCTAGTGAGTATTGAGTACTTAGAGATTTGGATGTTGCACAAATTCTCGACACCGTTCTTCCAACATTAGTGCAAGCTTAAGTCACAAGAACGAGGAATTCTACTTTAATTTCAAGTTTGGTATTTCGGGTTTACTCCATCAGTGGTCACTTCATATAGCCTACAAAGGGGTTGGTAAAGATAGTCAGAGAGAGTTTATGAGTAGAGATATGATCAGCATTTGATTCTCACGGGATACATTTGAGCTAATTTCATTCTTCTCACAAGATTTCAAGTATATGTGCGTACAATGTTTTGCTGATTCTGAGGTATCAAAACTAGCAAGGGGAATGAGACGTACATTTGAACGCACAACGAGTACACGTGACGAACTTCATGCCTTTTTCTTATTTAAGGTCATTCCAGGAAGACAAATGTCATAACCGCAGAGAAAATAAATGTTTAACTCGTTACTTTCGGGTGCACTATTTCATCCACATGGGGGAAGAGATATCTTGTTATTTTTAGTATGCATCATTTAAGATACCAGGGGAAAGTGTTGTCAGAAGATTTATTCTAGCGTGAGAAGATATATTTATGATTCAATTAATGTTTTGGATAAAGTACTTAGAGATTTTCTTTTGGTGTATTATTCCAACTACATGGGGGAAGAGATGTAAGAAACAATTTCTGATGATAAAAGAGGTACACAATGGTATGATGATTCCTCTAGATAATCAGTATCCTGTAGGAATAAATGAGTTCATCCGGGACTTAGTTGACTTTGGTGTTATCAGCTCGACTACTTGGAGGGTTTAATTGTCTACATCCGGGACTTAGCTAACTTTGGGTGTTACAAAAATATCATCATTATCTTGAAGGAAGGAATGCGCACGTCTGAGACTTAATTGACTTTGATGCTACGATTTCGACTTCATAAACGGGATAGAGTGTGTACTTCGGGTTTTTGGGCTTCATACAATGAGACTGGTTGTATCTCTTCATCTACATGGGGGAAGAGATATCTCGATACTTATGTTATGCATTACTTGAGCTTCTAGTGGGAAGAAATATGAGAAGAATTATTTAAGCGTGAGAAGATACGTTGCTGATCTATTTGATGATCCCCCGATTGGATAATCAATGTGTTTATTATTAAAGAAGCAGTAACATTTGATGAAGAATATGTGGCATGAATTCGGGGGAAGCTAATTCAGCAGCTTCTCCTTAACCAGAAGTGAATGGGTTACTTAGTTCATGCCTATTACAGTATTTCTCCTACAAGGTACTACAAAGATGATTCGTGTTGAAGTGTAGACTTGAAGTCAAAGGCCACAGAAGACATCATCAGCAATGGAAGCTTCATGGAAGTTCTTATTCTTAATCATTATGTACTTGTTAGGAAAATATTGTAAGTAATTCCCTCTATCGTCCCATGAGGGAAGATTGTTAGGATTTCATTTTATGTGATGACATTACAGAATTACCATACTTTAATATAGTTCCATATGTAGGGACTAGAATAGGCCTTATTGTATAGTTGTGAGGCGTATGGACTATATATACCCCCTCCAAGGCTTCCATGGAGGGGTTGAGACTCTTGTAACATTTCCCATTCACATTCTATTTTACACACAATTGTTTCTCTCTTTACTTTTCTCTCTCTCAAATGGTATTTGTGGTTTGAGTCTTCTCCGACCACGGATCTATGATTCTTTATATCTGTCATTCATGGAGTTTACAAAGTTTGGTAATTGAGTTAACAAACTTGTTAGTGTATATGTCCGGTCGATGTTGGCCAGACGACTTTTCTCGCTAGATGTTTCGAACGGCATGAGCCGTGTCTCTCGGCACATGAAAGGAACCAATAATAATAAACATAATGACAGGACATCTGGAAAGACCAAAGGACATCCTATTATCAGTTAAGCCTGATTAAACGAACGGTCCAAGTACGGGTGAGCACGGTCAAGACCGAAACGGACGAGGACCGAGTTGGTTTCAACATGCCGGACCGAGGACCATACCGAAACTGGTATGGTCCGGTAAAGGTCGGTCTTCGGTCCGGTCCGGTCCGATCCTACACGGCATAATCATTGGGTTTTTGGTCGGACCGAGTGGTATCGGACCGGACCGAGACCGAAAGTAACAAAAACCACAGACCGAGGACCGGACCAAAATACGTTCGGTCCGGTCCGGTCTCCGGTTCGGTATGCTCACCCCTAGTCCATAGCAAAAACCAAGCACGCGCTGCCATCCCGGATTTTAAGAGATGTTGTTCCCCACGTGTGAACAGTGACATAAGTGCCTAACCCACGCATAGCTCGGCTCGCTACTTCCCCATGGAAGTCAAGACCAGTGCTTGGGGTGCTATAAATATATCAACCTCATTCAATGCAAACCAACTCACTTGACCCGCATTTGCTCACACTTATTACATTACCGTCCGGTCATTATCGTATACTTTTTCACACTGGAGTTAGTTTTTGAATTAACTCGAGGCGAAAGCTAACGTGTATGATCTTTGTTCATAGGTTGGCTGAGAAACTACTGATGCCCGTTCCAATAATTTCTTTTCCACCTCGTGCGTATGAAGCAGGTTTTTACTTTAACAAACTTATATTTGTAGCATCATTCACGGGTTTAAAAAATGAAATAATTATAACAAGTAGGTTAGGTTGACTTGAAGGTTAATACAAATTCCACTTAGCATGTGCATATTAACCTTTTGGTCTCTTAAACTTACGGTAAAGTTGCAGTAATCAATGCCATGATTCATGGGTTGAGGAGAGAATTACTTGCAAGGGTGCTATTATTGGTAATTCCCCCGTGACCAAAAAAGTTGGATGTTCCGTCTTTTTTGCTTTTTTTGTCCCCCAGTTTACCGTGACACAGTTTTTTATCAATTTTCTGTCTCGTACTTTTTGTCGTTTAATACTTGTGACTTGTTTAAACTTTATCATTTTCGTTCAGCATTTGCGTTTCATGTTTTACAATATAAACAAAATTATAAAAATAAAAAATAAATAAAAAAATATAAAAATAAAAAACTAAAAGGGGTACAAACGACTTTTCAGGAAGGTACAAATAAGATGAGCCTACTTGCAATATTCTAGCTAGGCGTGACAACAATTCCTTTGTACTTTATTTTTCTTCCGTGTTTTTTTCCCCTTCTACATTAACTAACTTTAGCGATTGTACTTTTTTCTTTGCATTTTACATTTTGGTTAGTGAAATCGTGGTGATGAGAAAAGTTGTTTTGTAGCAGTTAAAATAGGGGATTATCGTGACAGGGTGTCGTTATTAATTATTTTGTAGAGGTGGCAAGGATTAGGCGAACATGGTCAAAATAGGTGCTGTTGGGCACAAAAGAATTTATTACAGGTGACAATGGTTCTCATTAACGAAATAGCTAGTTTGCTATCTATTTGTTAGCTACTTTCAATAAATGACTAGTATGTTAAATTTGATACTTTCTTCGTTCTAATTTACGTTTCTTTTTTATAATATTTTAATTTAATTGTTCATTACTAAAAAAAGATAGCGAATTTGATCAAGGTTATCACATTACCTTTTATTCGGATGAGTTAAGTATATTTTGATCTTTGTAGTTTGTAGCAAATTTCACTTTTGGTCTAATTGTAAAAAGTTGTGCCGTTTGGTCGAAACAGTAGTTTTTGTTCCACTTTTGGTCCTCATTCACGTTGACTTTTAGTTGGACCAGTTTAAATAGTATAAACTGACGACATGCCCTCATCTTAATGTAGCTTAATTACTAAAATACCTTCTCTCTTATTCTATCTTTTTCTATAATAATGATATTATTATTATTATTTTTATTTTACAATAACATCACTTATTATTATTATTTTATTTTTTATATAAACATTACTTTATTATTATTATTATTATTATTATCATTATTAATATAACGAAATACAAAAACACATTTATGAAACCACGAGCTTTTATATCTGATTACATTTTTACATCGAAAATTAAAATTCCTTAACAAAAAAAACAAAGATCAGAACATAAGTCCATTCTTCAATCATCTTCCCCAAATCATGAACACAAAACCACCACCAAAACCAGATCTGGCGCCACCACCATACGACCACTACCAAACTCCCATCACCACCACTACCACCCTATTACAAATCCACCACAATTGCTCCCACCACATCCACAGTCCCACCGGCCCTCTCCACTCCCACACGCAACTCACCCAAAACACCTCCTTCACCAACTCCCAAATCACCCCTCCGTCACTACCCACCTTCCACCCCCTCTCCCATCCAAACATCGTCACAATCACTCTCCATCCCAAAAACACATCCAAACATCCCTCTTTCCAAAACCTAACCAACATTAATATCTTCAATTGGCAGCAGAATGGAGTAGTGTGGATGGTGCGTTTTATTGTCGGGATACATACTCCCCTCCTACGACCTCTCTGATGACTCACCTCTCTCAGCCCCCTGACCTCCGTTTATTAATCGATCGTCTTAACCTTCATTCACTCCACAACCGAATCTTGATTCAGTTACTAATTCACAACCGAATCTTGATAAACCCTGGTCTTTAAGTTCGTATGTTACCACCTCGATTCGAACATATAACCCTTTGAATAACTAGTTGTTTTGACTTCAAGATATTGTAAATAAGGTATCGTGTAGGTTATTTCTTTGTCTTGTTTTTCTTTTCTTATTCCAAGATATGTAATGGGTTGTTGTAGATCTACAAAGATCTTTAAGTTTCTAGTTTTGAACCCTTTTGAAAACTGAAGATCTTTTATTTTTGTATTAAGTTTCTGGTGTTCTGCGATCCGGCGAAATTTCGGCGAGTATCATTTTGTATGTGTTTATGTGAAAGATGTGAGAGAGGTATATAAAGGGAGGGGTGTTTGTTTCTTTGTGTACATGTTGGTGTTTTGTGGTGGCAAATAGGCAACAAGAAAAACGGACAAGTTATGATGTTTGTGGGACCACTTTGGTTTTTTAATATAGTATAATGGCAAGAGAACAAAATACCCCTTCTAACTAACAGTCCACAACGTCAAACTGACGGAGTTTAACAGGAAATGGATCTTAAGTGGAGCGAAACTATGTGTTACGGACCAAAAGCAAAACTTTTTTGATTTTTGGACCAAAAGTGAAATCTGCTACAAACCACAAGGCACCCACATGTACTTCCCTCTTATTTGAAATATTATTACAAACTTTCTCGAAGACTTTAATCATTAGTTAAGGGTAAAACTGTCATTTTGATAAAAAATAAGAAAGAGAAAACAATAATAAATACACTTTTCTTAAACTATGTGTTTTTTGTTGGAAGACAATAATTTTGAAACAAAAAGGCGTACTAGGTATGTGAGAGAAAAGTTCATTTGCTATCAGTTTTCTCCTTCACATACCAAAAAGGGACAAATCTTCACCATCCATTTGAGTTTGATCTAATGATAGGAATTAATTTAAGATTTAATTTTATTTAATGGATAAGATTAAACCTTAAAAAAACATCCACCATCCCTTCTTACTTTTGTGTTTTTAAATAAAACACACTTTCACCTTTATTTTTAAAAATTACATATCGCAAAAACCGCAAAACGTTAAGATACATAAATTACACCATCGTGATGAGCATTAAATTATCTTTCAATAGAGGGGCACTTTCATATACTTTCACATAAAAAAAAAATTCTTTAAATTCTGTTTTTTTGTTTTTTTCTCGGGGTAGTATTTTGTTTGAATATATACATGTGATAATTAACTCATCTGTACGTTAGAAACACTTCACATGCTTTCGTAAAACGGGTATAAATATTTGTGTGGAACTTCAACTGACTCATCATTTTTGGCATTGAAAAGTATATATCCTTAGCTTTCCAACCATTTATCATACATAATTTTTGGACCTCCAAATCAAACATTTTATTAATAGAAGATGATGAAATTTCGAAGAATTTTATCTTTTTTATTCATCCAAACCTACTTGGAAAGGATCACAGGTGATATAACATAATTTGTAGTTCGAAATCAAATGATGTCATGAAAAAGCGTAGTATTTATGTACAATATTATATGGTTCATCATGTTTGACATTAAAAAATAAACATCTTTACCAGTCCTAACATATTATCAAACATAATTTGTGAAAATTAAATTAAAACATTATTTTCTCACAAAACTATGTTTTAACCCTTTTAATCCTACTAACAGTATAATATCACAAGTGATACATAACATTGATTACATGTTAAGAATTTCAAAAATAACCACAGTTAGTGCCACATTATATTGCTTTATCACATGTGATATTAATTATATGTGGAATACCATGACTAATGTCACATTATATTCTTTATCACATGGATATCATTATATTATTTCCACAGGGTGATATTACATGTCAGGGGTAATAATTGTTAAGCCCCGGGTGATCCTTCCTTTTATAAAAGGTATTGTGTATAGGTTTAGATGGTAAGAGTTTAGGTTTTTTAGGTATTTAGAATTTAGTGGTTAGGATTTAGGGTATAGAATTTTAAAGTTTAGATCTATATATCCCTTGTTGATTTACACTGTGGTTTGAGGTTTAGGTTTTTGGTATAGGGTAGTGGTCAGGGGTTTAGGGTTTTTGGTATATCTTGTAAGTTTATGTCTATATCCTTGTGATATTTATACCTAGTAGGTTACGGGTTTAGGGTTTTTGGTATAGGGTTTAGTGGTTAGGGGTTTAGAGTTTTTGGTATAGGGATTAGTGGTTAGGGAGGGGGTTTAGGGTTATTGGCATAGGGTTTAGTGGTTAGGGGTTTAGGGTTTTTGTATAGGGTTTAGTGGTTAGGTGTTTAGGTTTTTTGGTATAGGGTTTAGTGGTTAAGGGTTTAGGTTTTTGGTATAAGGTTTAGTATATATCACTTGTGATATTATACCTAGTGGTTAGGGGTTTAGGATTTTTGGTATAGGGTTTAGGGTTTTTGGTATAGATTTTAAAGTTTATGTATATATCACTTGTGATATTATACCTAGTGGTTAGGTATTATACCTAGTGGTTAGGTATTTAGGGTTTTTGGTATAGGGTTTAAATACAAAGGGGGGGGGCTTTAGCGGTTGAGGATTTGTGGATAATTATATTTTAAGTTATTGTATCTCTCAGTCTGTGATATTATACCTAGTTGTTAGGATTTAAGGTTTAATGGTTAGGGGTTTAAGGTTTTTGGTATAGATTTTAAAGTTTTATGTATATTTCATTTGTGATATTATACCTAGTGGTTAGGGGTTTAGGGTTTAGTAGTTAGGGGTTTAGGGTTTTTGATATAGGTTTTAGTGGTTATAGAGGAGGTTTAGGGTTTATGGTATAATGTTTAGCGTTTTGGTGTTTAGGATTTTGCTATATGGTTTAATGGTTAGGTGTTTAGGGTTTAATGGTTACGGGTTTGGGGTTTCTGGTATAGAGTTTAGTGGTTAGAGGTTTAGGGTTTTTGGTATAGAGTTTAGTGGTTAGGGGTTTAGAGTTTTTGGTATAGGGTTTAGTGGTTAGGGTTTTAGGGTTTTAGGGTTTTAGGGTTTCCGCTATAGATTTTAGAATATATGTATATATCACTTGTGATATTATATCTAGTGGTTAGGGGTTTAGGGTTGTTGGTATAGAGTTTAGTGGTTAGAGGTTTAGGGTTTTTTGTATATGGTTTAGTGATTAGTGGTTAGGTTAAAACAAGGGGGTTTAGAGTTTTTGGTAGGGTTTAGTAGTTTATGTATACATCATTTGTGATATTATACCTAGTGGTTAGGGGTTTAGGGTTTTGGGTATGAGCTTTAGTGGTTATGGGTTTAGGGTTTTTGGTATAGATTTTAAATTTTATGTATACATCACTTGTGATATTATACTCTGGTTAGGGGTTTAAGGTTTAGGGTTTTAGGTATATGGTTTAATGGTTAAGGGTTTAAGGTTTTTGGTATATATTTTAAAGTTTATGTATATATCACTTGTGATATTATACCTAGTGGTTAGGGGTTTATGGTTTTTAGTATAGGGTTTAGTGGTTAGGGGTTTAGGGTTTTTGGTATAGATTTTAGAATTTATGTATATATCACTTGTGATATTATATCTAGTGGTTAGGGGTTTAGAGTTTTTGGTATAGAGTTTAGTGGTTAGGGGTTTAGGGTTTTTGGTATATATTTTGAAGTTTATGTATATATATCACTTGTGATATTATACCTAATGGTTAGGGGTTTAGGGTTTTGGTATATGGTTTAGTGGTTAGGGGTTTAGGATTTTGGTATATGGTTTAATGGTTAGGGGTTTAGGGTTTTTGATATAGGGTTTAGTGGTTAGGGAGGGGGGTTTAGGGTTTTTGGTATCGGGTTTAGCGGTTAGTGGTTTAGGGTTTTGGTATAGCGTTTAGTGGTTAGTTGTTTAAGGTTTTTGGTATAGGGTTTAGTGGTTAGGGGTTTAGGGTTTTTGGTATAGGTTTTAAAGTTTATGTATACATCACTTGTGATATTATACGTAGTGGTTAAGGGTTTAGGGTTTTTTGTATAGGGTTTACTGGTTAGGGGTTTAAGGTTTTTGGTATAGATTTTAAAGTTTATGTATACATCACTTGTGATATTATATCTAGTGGTTTAGAGTTTTTGGTATATGTTTTAGTGGTTAGGGGTTTAGGGTTTTTGGTATAGATTTTAAAGTTTATGTATATATCACTTATGATATTATACTTAGTGGTTAGGGGTTTAGGGTTTTTGGTATAGATCTTAAAGTTTATGTACATGTCACTTGTGATATTATACCTAGTGGTTAAGGGTTTAGGGTTTAGTGGTTAGGGGTTTAGGGTTTTTGGTATAATATCATTGATAGATAACGTATGAAAACAAAAGCAACCGATTGATAACTGCCAAAAACGTCTCAAAACGGCCAAATACGTCTGAACACGGACGAAAATGCGCGAAAGCTGGCGAAAACGCGCGGAAGCTTAAGAAAACGGGCGAAAGCAGACGAAAACGCGCGAATGCGGACGAAAGCGTGTGAAAACGTAAGAAAATGTTAAAAACGGACAGAAACATGTGAAAACGACAGAAAACGTGTGAAAACGAAAGAAAACGTAAGAAATCGTGGAAGAACATAAGAAAACGTGCGAGAAAAAACACGTGAAAACGGACGAAAACGTGCGAAAATAGACGAAAATGCGCGAAAGCTGACAAAAACGCGTGAAAGCAGATGAAAACGCGCAAATGCGAACGAAAGCGTAAGAAAATATCCAAAAACGGACGAAAACGTGTAAAAACGTGTGAAAAAAAAACCAATAAGAACCGTGCGAGAGCGGCCGAAAACAGAAGAAAAAGTGTGAAAACACGAAACGTGTGAAAACGGACGAAAACATGCGAAAAAGTAAGAAATCATGCGAGAACATAAGAAAACGTGTGAAAACGGACGAAAACATGCGAAAACGTAAGAAATCATGCGAGAACATAAGAAAACGTGCGAGAACGTCTAAAATGAATGAAAACGCGCGAAAACGTGCGAAAACTAACAAAAACTAACAAAAACACGCGAAAGCGTTCGAAAACGTGCGAAAGCTGACGAAAACATAAAAAACGTATTAACGTAAAAAATGTACAAAAATGTAAAAAACGTAAAGAAAAGTAAAAAAAATGTAAGAACGTAAAAAAATATACAAAATGTCAAAAAGGTTAATTAATTGCAATTTGGGCAAGATCTGCCAACTCCACAAATAATGAGGGAGTGGTTAGTGTGAGTTTTAGTAAAATTACACTTTTGGTCCCCCTTGTTTTTTCTAATCTTAAATCTTGTCTTTTTAATCTAATGAAATGGATGATCTAGATTTATCCCTTAGTATATAGGGAGAAACTAGTATGCAAAATAACTCACATCATAGAATTTTAGATGAAGTTTAATAAGATTACTTAATTATATTGTGGTAACATTGATCTTCTTCATTGTGGTCAACTGAACGTTACATGATTTTCCAACACCACCAATGTTACCGCCAATATCCCAAATACAACAATTGTGTAATCACAAACAACCAAACTAAACACCAAAATATATCCACTTAAATACAAATATACCCACCAAAATCAATATCACACAACCAACATAAAAAGCCGGTCGCCCCAAGACCGACTTTTCCCTTTTCTTCACCCAAGACGCGTCGACCAAGAGTCGTTGTAATAATTAGTAGCACGCGTCATCGGGGTGTCACGGAAGGAGAGCGCGCGTCCTAATACCCATTATTACCACCAGTCTCTTATACACGTTAAAATTATCAAAACTTTTTGTAGTACGTGAAATACTACCTTCGTCTCAAAATTATTGTCCATCTTTCCTTTTTGGTTTGTCCCAAAATAATTGTCCACTTCTAAAAATAATAGTTGATTTGTTTAAGTTTATCATATTACCCTTAGTTTAAATTGGTATTTACAAACATAAAAGAAAGCACCAATTAATTATCAAAAGGTAAAACTGCCTCATTTTTGCTTTCGTAAAAACCAAAGCAGTAATTAATACAATTTTCTTAAACTGTGACGAATGGAGTAGTTTAACCATCTCTGGATTTAGCTATTTTAGAAGGCTTACTATTATTGAGAACTAGTTAAATATCTCCGTGCACGCATGATCTTTAGTATAAATCTTACATAATGTGTTTTAACATAAATCACAAAATATTTAAATTTTAATTGTTTGTGCATAAACATTGTATATTATTTAATTAAATAAAAAATTGGTTAAAAATATTAATTGTATCTTGGCATGCATATTTGGTGCATACATGGAGTTGTTAAAAATAAGATTTATCTATAACGTAATTTAGACTTATATATTTATAATACTCGTGCTCACACGAGTTTTTACATATTTTTTACATTATGTATTAATATCGATTAATGTTTTGTATAGATCATTGTTGGATAAAGGATTTAACTTTGTTTAATTAGCATGATGTTGATGTTATTTAACTTTAACTATTGAAATCATGTTTTAGACAGTATGCATGTTTCATAGCACATAATGACCTCTTCACCATCACTGAGATGTTGTGAGAAATCATCATTTGCAGGTTGTGACATTTTGGAATTGTTTGTTGTTTGTGGTTCTATAGTTTCTTCTTTCTCAGAGTCCCTCTAAAGGCTCTGATACCACTTGTAGGTCCTTGGTTTAGGATCTGACTAGCCTTTGTAAGACGATAGACAACTTGGATAAATCCAAATTAACTATATGAGAGACACTGACTATGAATTATCAAGTGTTAATGCGGAATCTTAACACAAGAGTAAAGAAGAAACGACAATACTAATTTACTATAAAGCTCTATGCTTCTATTGATATTTCTCTAAACGTTGTTGTACATAACATTGTGCCTTAGGGTTCCTCTTATACACCAAGGAAACCCTAATGGGCTTTACAACCGTGTGAAAGGATAATACATATCCTTTCCTAAGATATCTCCTAAGATATCTCTAAGATAACTATTACTATTCTGTTTCATAAACAGACTTAACTATGAACAGAACTAACTATGACCAGTACTAACTTTAGTACTGCTAAGACTACCAGTACTAACTTAGTACTACCAGACTTAACTTAGTACTGCCAGTATTAACTCAATACTAACAGACCTAACTATAACTACCAGACTTAACTGTTATACTACCAGTATTAAGTCTGTTACAATCTATTTTCCCAACAAATTCTTATCTTAGTAAGTGGTTAAAACGGGGGCGCTTTCGAAATAAATGATTTTTGAACCTTCTCAATAGACCTTTTCTGTTCTTGTTTGATTGTGAGGGGTCATAATTTAAAAGGGGATTTAATTATTTATTTCCGGGCGTGTTTTATTTACATTGCGTGTGGGACCAGCAATGGCTTAGTGTGGGGGAATTTTGATATGTGCTAAAACACACATCATTTGTACCCCAGAAAATGCTAATAAACAGACTAAAACACTAAAATATGGATAAATATGTTGCAAATATGTTTGTATTGTGTTTTTATGTCTTACAGGTACAAAGGATTGAAAACAAAGCAAAAACGGTAATTTTTGGGTGACTTTCGACGACGTTTTCACGTTTATCGAGGTCGAAACGAAGTCGTTAATTTTCCTCGATCACACCATTGGAAAGAGCACGAAATTACGAGTCCAACGGTACCGGCCTTTCATATTTGAACCTTTTTATTTTGAACCTTTTTCGTCCCTGTTTGAACCTTTAATACTAGTATAAATGAACTAGACCAAATAAGGGTTAAATAAATTATATTGCATAATATAATTGAAACACTGCCTAGCGCAGTTGGTTTCATTGGTTGAGTTAAAACTCAAACCAAGAGGTCGTGGGTTCGAAACGCAGGAGGGTTTATCCCCTCCACGCCACGTCAGCTGACACGTGGTACCACGTGGCATGCCACGTGGCGGACCCAGACCGACCCGATCCAGACCGGCCCACGACCCGACCAGACTTGGCTGTTGACTGGCGGTCAACCACCGTTGACCGGTGGTCCGACGGTGGTCCGCCGCCGTTGACCGGTGGTCCGACGGTGGTCCGCCGCCGTTGACCGTCGTTGGCCACCGTTGACTGCCGCCGTTGACCACCGTTGACCGGTGGTGGCTCCGGTGACGGCTGGCAGGCCACGTGGCACCACTCAGGTGGTGACACGTGGCACAACTAATCATTGGTACGAGAATGTCAGGTGGCAGGTACGAGGTACTGTTCATCCGAGGTGGCAGTACGAGGTGGCAGGGAATGTCAGGTGGCAGTACGAGGTGGCGGCGGCTGGCCAATCAGAGCATGACACGTGTCCAAAACGCGTGATTCGAGGGTGCCAGGCGTGTGTCAGTCCGAGGTTGTCGTGTGGAGATCCAAGGCAATAATGAGGCGGTTGGTGGAGAGCAAAAAGACTATAATACCCTCAGATCTTGCAATATGAGTGGTGGATGACCTAAAAGGATGAAAATACCCCTCCCACTTGGAGGCTATAAAAACAGACGCTGTGCATCTCATTTGGGAGTGTTAGAGAATTAGTTTATTTTCAAAATAGTAGTAGGTGTAGATTTAGGAGTAGTGTAGTATAATTTTTAGCTTATTGTAAAAGCTTTTATAGCTTATTTAGCTTATTGTAATCAAGATTTTGAGCTTATTATTGAAGATGTTTGAGGTTGGTTTTTATTAAATGCTTATTATTTCTTAATGCTTATTTCTTATGCTTATTCTTCTACTCTTTCTTTTCTTTTGCTTATTTCCAAATAAGCTCATGCTTATAGCTTATTTTTGGATCCCATCTCTTAAGCTTATATTCTAATAAGCTACTTCCATAGCTTATTTAGACTAGCTTATTTTATATTGTTTTCGATTTAGAGCTTTTCGAGTGAGCTTATTTTAGCTTATTTTTTCGATTGCTTATTTTTATTCAAGCTTATTTTTTCTTTATATAGATCTAATCCTTAATCATACCCGATCCGAGTTCGCTTGATTGAACACCTTAGTTTCGGGTGGATTAGATCTAAAAATTATAGATCTTATATTTTTAGCTTATTTTCTAGCATAAAGTTTGTTGCTTTTTAATTCTAGCTTATTTTTCTTAGATCTAAATCTTTAAATATACCGGATCCAAGTTCACTTGATTGAACACCTTAGTTTCGGGTAGATTTAGATCTAAAAATAATAGATCTTATATTTTAGCTTATTGTCTAGCATAAAGTTTGTTGCTTTTTTAATTCTAGCTTATTTTTCTTAGATCTAAATCTTTAAATACACCCGATCCAAGTTCATCTTTTTATTAGCTTATTGTCTTTAGAATAAATTCTAAAATAGCCTTTGCTAATCTCATCTTT
This sequence comes from Tanacetum coccineum, assembly GCA_026074375.1. Taxonomy (NCBI): domain Eukaryota; kingdom Viridiplantae; phylum Streptophyta; class Magnoliopsida; order Asterales; family Asteraceae; genus Tanacetum; species Tanacetum coccineum. The sequence continues at coordinate 4,895 of BQNB010026873.1, read as the reverse complement.
TTCTCTTTTCTTGTCTTTACTTTTTCAAAAATGCTTATTGTTTGATTAAGCTCGATTCGAATGCTAAAAAGGGTGTCATGAGTCTCCTACTCGACTTATTCATTAAGTCTTGAGCACCTTTATCTTCAAGAGCTTATTATTTATCTTATTTAGTCATAAAGTTCTAAACTTTACTAGTTTTTCTTATAGCTTATTAAGCTAGGGCTTATTTCGAAGGGTATATGTAGCTTATTTGAGAAGTGGCTTATTTATAAGCTTTTATTCTTTATCCTTTCTTCGAAAAAGCCTTGATAGCTTTTTAGCTTATTTTAGTTTTTATTTCAAAAGTAGTTTTTTTTTAGATTTAATCTAGTTTTATTTTTACAAAAATTAGTTATCAAAATAGCTTATTTTTCTAAAAAAGTTTTCATCTTATTAGCTTATTTTGTTTTAACTTTTCATGTCTTATTTCTTATTTCATCCTTCTTCATCTAAGGCCGAAGCTTAAGGGTCTTATAAGGTTGATAAATAGATAAAGTTTTGATCTTTATGGTTTTTATGAAAGTAATTAGTAGATAAAGTTGACACCTTTATTTGCTAATTAGTGAAGTAGAAGCTTTTTAAGTGATAAGCTTATTTGTTTATTAAGTTTGTAAGATCGGGTGGTTTTATATCATTACGGTTCTTCATTTCGGGTTCTATTTTCTAATCTCTTTTCAATACTTAGAATAGTTTTATTTTATCGTTCCATAATATATTCGCGTATTTGATTTTTGCCATGCTTAGTGTAGATTTATTTTTGTCGTTAAATGCCATGTTTGTTAAATTGAATTTCATTATGAGTAGCGAGTAAATTACTTGTGTTTGCTAAGTGATTAGTGATTTGGAATTTAAGTGCGGTTTTAAAAAGGTTTAAAAAATTAATAGTCATTAGAATTTTCCAATTTACATACCGTCATTTACTTTTAATGCAATTTAAATACTTGTCATTTATTTTAAAAAGCATTTTACTTTACTTGTCATTTAATTTCTTGAAACTTGTTTTTTTAGGACTTTAATTCGTTAAACCTAAGCCCGCACTTAAGGAACATTTCACGTCACTTAGCAAGCATATTTGTCATTTATATCTTTTAAATCAGTTTAGTTTAATCTTTTAGTTTTTAATTTTAGAATTAATGTTAGTTTAATTTTTAGTTTAAAAATAGTTTAAAACCAAATCCAAAATATTTGTCATTCAAGCACCAAACGAAACATTCTCATGAATTTCAATTCATCTCTCGCCGTGGAAACGACACTCGGAAGATAGACTATTATTTTTCCTAAAGTAATTGTCTTATCTAACGGGATACTCTCTATACTATTACTATTTGGTATTATTATTTACTTATATATTTATTATATATATACAATATATTAATTATCGAATCACTATCCCGGACTCTAGATTACTTGGTCCGTATCACTAGATCCAGTTGAATGATAGGTCGCATACAAAAGCGCATAAACAAGTATAAATTGATAAACATAAACAAGCATTCAACGATAAATCAAGAAATCGAGATAAACAAATACCAAACATTTAGATCTTCATAATAATGGCTAATACCCGAAGGTATTAGCCTTCAAACATCATAATAAATACAAAAGCAATTATTTAGCCAAGGTAAACTAACCGAGTTAACGAATGATACCAAAAACTAAACGATTACTAGAGTATGTGAAATTACACGATGTCTCCTATGGAAGTGATAGCGTTTCTCGACCTATTCTGCTCTTTTTCTCCTCTGAAAATCGACTTTTATGGTTTAGGTATCGAGAATATGATTTAGCACACTCAAAACTTGTTTTTGAGTTTTGTATTTATAGGGTCTGGAAGTCAGTTCGATACGGCGTATCCAAGGGATTGGATACGGCGTATTAGGGGTTTCTTGGAGTAGGGACCACGTTTGATATCTTCCTGAATATTCACATACTATATCTTCAATACAGCGTATTGACTTCTTCTGGATATAGTGTATTCATCTTCTTTCCTTTGTGGTCTTTAGTGAGTGTAGGCACGGATACGTCGTAGCTTCCTTGATGGATACGGCGTATTGGTCTCTAGAATAGTAATCTTTAAAATATCTTCATTTATGCTCTAAAATGCGCGCATTTTGCTAATATTCACCAAGTACTCCATAATCACTGCAATTCTCAAATATAAACGATTAAGTAACAATTATTTGCAATAACTATACAAAATGGGTTAATAACATGGGATAAATGATGCTATAAAATAGACGTTATTTGATGTCATCAACCCCACAACCCTTTAAAACGACCTCTTTGACAGTAATGACTAGTACTTGCACCTAACGGTGAAGGTTTTGATCCTTTACCAAGCCTATGGTAATTTATATGTTATGACAGGTAATGAGTGTTGATTTTCTGTTTCCCATAGTTGTTAGAATTTATTATACACCCGAGTGAAAGAGAGAATCCCAAACACTTATGTAAGGTGCTAGTATATACTTTCCGTGCTTTTAATTACGAGGTCTAGAAGGTTGTGTTGTAAAATGCTTTTAAAGAGTAGGTTAAATGCCCTCAATATTGCGACTGTCTAGGTAGAAAAGCCCATTTGCTTGAGGACAAGCAAATCCCAAGTGTAGGGGTATATGATAAGGTGTCATTTTATACACTTTGTCGGGGTCATTTAACCTCCTAAATCATGCAAATATGCCCAGATTATGTGCTTAATCGTTTGTTTTTAGGTTTTTAGCACTTGGATGGCATTTGGAGGAAATACACGTAACTTGGGCTCATTTGGAGAAGATACGGACAAGATTACGACTCTACACCAAAAATCATGAAGAATTGTGCATACAGCGCGTGGAGACGGCGTCGCCATCATAAAGCGACGGCGTCAGGATCTTCATCGTGACGGCGTCAGAGATCTAGCGACGGAGTCAGGACGTGGCCGACTTAAAGAGGATCTAGAATCACCCACGTGGCGACAGCGTCAAGACTTCAAAGCGACGCCGTCGCACTATTTTTACTATATATATAAAACTGATTTTAGGTTTTTAAGGGTGTAACTTTGTATAACTTTTGGGAGACGAATCCTAGTCATTCCAGCAGCTTTTTAGGTCGTTTTTAGGGCCTCAAAACCCTATTGTAACTACCTTCAATCCATGTTTTAATCAAGTAAGATTATTTATCATTAATCATTCAATACGTCTATGTGTTGTTTGATTGATTTATATTCTTGCTTTCTTTATTACATGTTAGGCTAAACCCTCCTTTGTATTTAATTATGTAACACCCCCATTTTTACAATATAGCAGCGGAAGCTAATCTGGGGTATTACTTCATGGATACAACAATCATAATCATAGAAAACGACTTAAAAGAGACGTTTTTGGAAAATTTAGTTATCATTCATTATAATCAGAGTTTTTACAAAATGCAGGTCCCACAATCTAAAACATAAAGTGTGAATGATAACAGTTCAACCATCTTCAAGTCCATGCCACTCTGTGCCGTAAGTTGCTTAATTACCTGAGATAAACATGCTAAAAAGTCAACACAATGGTTGAGTGAAATTCATAGGTTTGATAAACAGTTTGAATACAAGTCATAGTGTAATAATTGTATAAACACAATTATTATAGAAAATGGTATTGTTATTATACACCCGTTATTAGTAATGATTGCAACGAATACAATTATCATAGTTACAGTGTATTACTGCGTTATTGTCTTATTTGATCTGTTTGGTCTGATTGGTCTGATTGGTCATGTTCCTTGTCTGACCTCATGGCACCAACACATAATCATCCAAAGTCAATTTAATGACTTGAAGAGCTCATAATATCAACATATTAACATCCCAAAGTCAATTTAACGACTTGAAGTCAATTTAATGACTTGTAGGATTTATAATATTAACACATTAATATCCAAAGTCAATTTAACGACTTGAAGTCAAATTTAACGACTTGTAGGATAGATAACTTAGACAACAATTGTAATGATATGTCAGGATAGCATGTAATTTGGAAAACACTTGTATTCGTAATTTATAGCAGGTATCCCCCTCACGGGTTTATGAAAAGATTAAAATGTGAGGCTATGAACTCACTAAGTCCTTGAAAAGTAATCACATTGTTATAAGATAAACGAGTATATAAAAGAGTTTGTAACAAGCATGTATCCCCCTCGCGGGTTTATAAAACATGTAAAATAAGTAAAGGCGAGGTTATGAACTTCACCTGATAGGTAGATGCAATAAATAGAATGAAAGCTGACGACCTTATCACAATCTTAACCGGGGAAGGTTGATATAGCAAAATGATAATAAACAGCCACGTCACGCAACCTGAGTAAATATGTCAAGTCTTAGGAAGATTGTACTTTAGAACTTTGGTTTTTAAGAGTTATGAGTTTGATTGAAGAGTTTGGAATTATTGTATCACCGTTCGGGCCATCATAATTCAGAAGTCATTCAGTAAACGCTTGAGGAGCTAGGGCACTTTAAATCGTAAACCCAACAACTCAGTCAGAACGTAATAATATCTGTTAATTAAAGTTATGTCTTGTAAGGTTTTAAACATGTTTTTATACTTTTTCAAAATGTTACATTTTAGACCCTTGAGTTTGAAAAGTGGCAAAATATACCCTTGGGGTTTGCACTTTTACGAGTTTGGTCCTTCAAGTTTAAAAGATATACCAAGTAAACCTTGTACTTTGAAAAGTGACATAATAGACCCTTATAGTTATAACTTTGATAAAATGACATATTCAGCCCCTTTAGTTATAAGTTTTAGAAAGTTACGATATATACCCCTTGCATGGATAATGTTGATACAAAAGTTGGGCGATCCTTGATTAGATCCGGATTAAGGGTAATACGGATCTGTTAGGCTCCCGTTCCTGTA